>OZ026619.1:77523870-77546370 GCA_964020975.1 Hermodice carunculata
ATTATCATTATCCTTATCATTATCATCATCATTATCATTATTATTATTATTATTATTATTATTATTATTTTTGTTATTATTATTATTATTATTATTATTATTATTATTATTATTATTATTATTATTATTATAAGGTAGTCGGCAGCTTCTGCCATATCACAGAAACATGTAAGGAGTAGCAATTCAGTACTATCTCAGACAACATTTGTTTATGTCATGAATATTCATCTATCTCCGTTTATTGCAATCAATGCTTGCATTGTATTTGTCATTACATGTACCGTTTATCTTTCTGTAAGGCTGGGCAAATATTTGCGTCATTCATTACAGGAGTGGATCTGGGAATTTTGATAAAAGGGGAGTGTTTAAGTCGATACAACCGACAGTACAAACTGCAAATAGGTTTGAAATGACCTTTCTCTTCAAATCAATGTTTCTCAATTATACATGTATGATAAAGGCTTATTATGTCCTGGTGCCAACACAGACATATTGTTTGTCGAGGAATTCTTTCTTTCTTTCTTTCTTTCTTTCTTCTTTACAGGCAAATTTGTCCGACATTTGTTTTGAAAAGTATAATACGTAAAAACTCCGAACTTGTCACAATAATAATTATACTTCTATATATGAAGTCTGGCCTTTTTATAATGAGACGTCATGGTTTTCAAAATAATGCAAATGAGGGCTAATTAAAGTTTTAAGTCTTCAATATCTTATATACTATAGTAGATGTGGTTCCGAGTGTATGGGAGTTCGATCATAGAAAGGCAAAGGTCAAATGTCAAGGTCATGTCAAGGTCAAAGGTCAATTATAGGCCAAAATGTAATTTTTGAGGTCAATGTTCACTTCAGGTAGAGGTCGTCTCAGGGTCAAAAGTCATTTCCAGTTCAAAGGCCACATTTCACTGGTGGCTTTCTTCTATCCATAACTTGGTCAATTGTCATCCAATTTTGACCATGTTGGGCTCAAATTGTAGCTATTGTAACACTGCACATTTTCGAAACATATATGTGGCCTCTTAAGGTCAGAGGTCAAGGTCATTTGCACCTTTGAAAGTTTAATCAGGTCATAACTTGGACAATTTCCTTCCTATTCTAATCATGTTGGACTCAAATTGTAGGTGTTGCAACATTGTACATTTTTATAAGAACATGTAACCTCAGAAGGGCAAATGGCAAGGTCATTTGGCCCTTCGAAAGTTTCATCTTGCCATAACTTGGTCAATTTTCATCCGATTTGGTTCATGTTGGGCTTAAATATTTTAGTATTGTAACACTGTGCAATTTACATGTGACCTGTAAAGGTCAAAGGTCAAGGTCATTTGGACTTTAAAATTTGCATCCAGCCATAAGCGTAATGTAATGTGAAGTACCAAAGGATAAAAGTTGTAGCATTCAACATTGACAACTTTTGAAGGCACACATACAGATTTGCTTTGAAGCAAATCTTCGTTTCTAGTTTGTCCTCCATTTGTACGTTGCTGTACACTACTGTTCTATCGCCAAATGGTTAGAAGCTGCTTGAAGGTTAAATTAAGAAAGAAATGTTGTCCCTGCCCCAACGTCAGGCTGTAACTGTAGATTAAGAGTGTGTCAGTGGTGAGCAGTGTCAAACACGTCTTGGCGTCTATCAGAGGCGTAAACTGACGACACAGCTCATAAAAACATAACTTCAGACCACGTGGTTTGAACAGCGGGTGCTTTATGACCGTATAATCAGTCGTGGGTCCGGGTCTTCATCGCTGGGAACATAATAAAGTTTGTACTAGGGGAAGGGATCCACTGATTTAGTCCCATGTCCTCATATGCCTGCTGGAGTGGTTGACAATAGTTTCATAGATTGAGTGGTTGGTTGGTTGTATTTAGTTGGGTTCTAGACTGTACCAAGTACATGTCATGAAAATAAATGAATTATTACATACATTGGTTGCATTTATGGTGAAGTAGAATCATATTTGCAGAGTCCTTGGATCAGCCGATGCCGACCTGCCCTCCGCCGCTCTCATAAGGGATGCTCTGTCCGCTGCTTGTGGCGTTCCATCAAACAATTTCTGTCTCAAGTGACACTAAGTATTTTTAGTGGGCAGCAAGAGGCCACCAAGGGAGGAATACTGGCGGTCTGCACTGCGTTGCTGGTCGTTTTAGTTTTGTATATTTTAACATTGCTGCTTTTGTTTTTAAATTTTCATGAGATAGTGTGCACACAACTTTTGTTTTAAATCTATATGTGTATGGCGTGAGTTCTGTTCTGCGCACGGCGGCCCTGGCGTAAAGAAGTAGATTTAGTAATAAAGCCAGAGGTATACGGTTTCTCAAATACAGAATTCGTCGTGTCAAGCCCAAAATTGCCAAGCAGAGAGGGAGTGTAGTAAGAAGATGTCCCAGTTAAAGTCAGCTCGCACCCGCCCGCTGTCGCGCGGGGGTTTTGAAGGTCACCCCCCCCCCCCCCCGCAACCACATTTTTTTAAAGCTTGTTAGATATTGCAAATTCCTGCATTTTAGAGCCTGAGGATTGAACACCCAAATTTCACTGGAATAATACAATTTATAGATGAGAGAAATCTTAAAATGAATATATATATATGGTTTGGCGGGAGATCAGGAGAAACTCCCTATTTGTCTGAATAGACCAGTACTCCCGCCAAGTCGGGAAATTTAGGAGCTTAACAAGCCCCTTTAAAAATACAGGGTTACACACCAATGGACAAATTCAAGTCTATCTTTATTACAGGCCTCAACCTCGCACTTTAAAACTCAGCAGCACACTAAGCGACAATATATTAGTACAAAAAGAATATAACTTTTTCTGTTTTTTTGTTTGTTTGTGTGTGTGTGTGGTTTTTTCTTTTATATATATATATATATATATACATATATATATATATATATATATATATGTATATGTATATATATACATATATATATATATATATATATATATATATATATATATATATATATATATATATATATATATATATATATATATATATATATATAACGAGTCACAATACGTATAGCCCATTTTGTGGTTTTTACTTCTAATGTCACGAGCCTTTTTTGTTTTACGGTTAAACATCACCAACCTTATACAAATTTTCTGAAAGTGAACTCTCTGACAAATAAAAGTTTTAAATATTATAAGCTCAGAAGATAATTAAAACGTCAATATGCATTTCGGGAGTTGCAGCCCCACCATAAATTTTGAACATGAGTTTGTGAAAAATGTTTTAAAATTTTTGGTCCCAATAATACTGATGATGATGATGATGATGATGATGATGATGATGATGATGATGATGATGATGATGATGATGATGATGATGATGATGATGAAGATGGTGATGGTGATGATAATAATAATAATAATAATGATAATGTGGGGACTGGGCCTTCAGATGTAAATAAGCTTTCAAATAGCATGGGTGTAGGTCATATTTCCGAAAAACTAGGTAATTTGTGTAATAACTCAAGGAAATGAGATGAATAAAAAATCTGAGGGACCTGTTCTTGCGTAACATAAACAACTTTCATCTGAAATCACAATTGAAGAAATGGACAGACAGTTTTGTCGAGTAACTTTTGTTAAAAACTATATTTGACTAATTTACATTTTGTTTTAATCGTGTGTGTTTCCCGTCAAACATGCCCTAACAAAACTGGTTGAAAGGATAAATGCTATTTTTTAGCATAAATTTGGTTTTTATTTTATTAATTAATTAATTAATTTATTTATTTATTTATTTATTTATTTATTTATTTATTTATTTATTTTGGTGCTATTTTCAGTTTCTGTAATTTTTTTGTATAATCCAAATTACATCAAGTGAACAGCCAACATATATATTTTTTGAAATGCCTAATTTGGCGAGGTGTGTGTGTGTGTGTGTGAGAGAGAGAGAGAGAGAGAGAGAGAGAGAGAGAGAGAGAGAGAGAGACAGAGGGGGGGGAGAGAGAGAGGGGGGGGGGGGAGAAAGAAAGAGAGAGAGAGAGATGTATACAATTCCCATGACCTTTTAAACAGGGGACATGTCGATGAAATCGGTCACCATGCCAGTGAAAAGTTATGCTGAAAGTTCCTGACCTTTACAGCCTTTTTGATTCAGCACTGAAAGACGGGGGGGGGGGGGGGCTTTTTTTTCCGTGTTCCATGATTCAGCGTTTTTATTTGTCGTGTTCCCGGTCTAATATGCCATGACAAGACTGGTTGAAGGGGACAAATGCTAATTTCAGCATAACTTTGCTTCATTGTTTTCGTTTCTCCATACCCCAATTGTCTTTCAAAGTGATCCCTTGTAAGGGATAGTCTTGCCGTCCACCATTGAATGTAAATGGGTATATATTTATATCTGTGTACCAACACACAGACATATTGTTTTTCTAGGAATTCTTTCTTTCTTTCTTTCTTTCTTTCTTTCTTTCTTTCTTTCTCTCTCTCTCCCTCCCTCTCTCTCTCTCTCTCTCTTTATCTTTCTCTCTTTCTTTCTTTCTTTCTTTCTTTCTTTACAGGCAAATTTGTCCGACATTTCATTTGAAAAGTTTTATACGTAGAAACTCCAAACTTAGCACAATAGTTATTATACTTCTACAGATGAAGTGTGGCCTTTTTAAAATTAGAGGTCATGCTTTTGAAAATTATGGAAATGAGGGCTAATTGAAGTTTTAAATGTTCAATATCTAATATACTATAGTAGGTGTGGTTCTGAGTGTATAGGAGTTCAATCATAGCAACGCAAAGGTCGTCTCATGTGTCAAGGTCGAAGGTCATATCAAGGTCAAAGGTCAATTATAGGCCAAAACGTCATTTTGAGGTCAAGGTTTACTTCAGGTAGAGGTCATCTCAAGGTCAAAGGTCATCTCAAGGCCAAAGGCCCCTTTCGATGGTGGCTTTCTTCTAGCCATAACTTGGTCAATTTGCATCCAATTTTGATTATGTTGGGCTCAAATTGTAGCTATTGTAACACAACATATTTTTGAAACTTATATGTGGCCTCTAAAGGCAAAGGTCAAGGTCATTTGGATCTTTGAAAGTTTCATGCGGTCATAACTTGGTCAAATTCCATCCAATTCTAATCATGTTGGACTCAAATTGTAGGTATTGCAACAATGCACATTATTATATGAGAACTTGTAACCTGAAAAGAGCAAATGGCAAGGTCATTTGGCCCTTTGAATGTTTTATCTTGCCTTAACTTGGTCATTTTTCATCCGAATTGGTCCATGTTGGACTGAAACTGTGGGTATTGTAACACCGTGCAATTTACATGTGACCTGTAAAGGTCAAAGGTCAAGGTCATTTGGACTTTGGAATTTTCATCCAGCCATACGTTGAATGTAAAGTGAAGTACCAAAGGACAAAGGTTGTAACATTTGATATTTACAAGTTTTGAAGGCACACAGACAGATTTGCTTTGAAGCAAATCTTCTTTTCTAGTCTAGGGTGACCCCCCTTCTCTCAGGACACATTTGGACAGAACATTTATTTCTTGATATTATGCATGACCTCAAGGTTAAGGGACTATAGATCACGACAGAGAAGGCAATATATATATGGACTCCAGCTTGAGAACGCATATCAAGGTTATCCACTGTCACTACGAATTGTCATGTCATTTGCTCATGTACGGTAATACCTCAGGATGGAAACACTGACCCGGTGATGTGGGACGCAGGATAGGATACAAATAGGAGCCACATGGGTTTTATTTATGTAATTACAATCGGAAGTAAGTGTATATGTTGGAACATAATAGTTACGTTGGAAGAAATGGTGGATGCCCAATCTATACCCCTTAAACATAATTCAAAGGAATCCCTGATAATGACGTAGGGGCTTAAGCGCATGCCCATTAACACTGTTTACGATTTGAAATGGAACGTGCCGAGATTCCATAGCCATACCGAAATGACAATTAAGTTTTGCTGAAGAAAGTTGTAAATGAACATAAAATAAAAATGTGTGCGGAACACATTTACAGAAGCAGATGAGGGATAGGGAACACATGCAGTAGTTCAGGATCAGTTAATCAAAAAATGAACTTTATCTTCGATTGCATGACACAGTGAAAATATTCTAGCACTAAGATCTAGTTTAGGCCTTTGGTAACGTCCTGTTTCTATTGCTAATTTGTGGCTACTTGTCCTTATCCGGGTTAGCGGATTCTGTGGTTTGGATTTGGATTCATGGAAAGGTAATCTTCAAATGCTAGATTGTTTTTTAATATAGTGTATGTTCTCAATTTGCCTTATTTAGTAATAAACTATAACTTTTTACAGTGTTCAGTGTAGTTGTGGAGTGCTTTAAGATTGCTAAGCAGTCAATTTGATTGGTTGACTAATTCCTCGGTTTTATTTACGATTGAGAGCAATACTTTGGATCATCACTCAAGTTGTCATCTTTTTTTTCCACAGTGTTTCAGCAGTGAGTGGTCCGGGGCTTCTTGTAAGTGTTCACTGTACGTCAGCATGCTTTTAAGGGTAGGCGCGCCCAGGGGGAGAAATCCCAGCTCACCACGTACTGCTGCTGAAGTGGTATGTTTATGGGCACCAAGTATAAATCTGGGGAATCCCGAATAACTTTTCCCATCGGTAACATTTCCGTATTGTTCAACGTGTTATGTAGAATGGGGGCACACATTGAAATCATTGAAATCCCCAAAATTTCCGATCCGTATAACACAAAAGGTTGGATTAGTGAATTGAAAAAGCTTATGGCAACTGTTGGTGGTAGGGTTTTATGAGCAATTATCTGTTTCAGTTTGAAACACGCCTTCATTGCTTTATCTTTTAAAATTGAGTTTTGCAATGTGAAAGGATCCTGAATTGCTGAACTCCAGTCATAAATACTTATATAATTTAACACATTCAATTAAACTGTTGCCATAATAAAAGTTGTGTCAAAAGTCTTCCACTCTAAGTTCTTGTTTTGTTGAAGATGATAATATTAGTCTTCATGAAATTTACTTCCAGTTTGCACTTTGTACAGTAGTCACGAACATTTTTAGACAGTTTTGGAGACCATTCTTTGTTTTTGATGGCAGAATAATATCATCTGCATGTATGAAGAATTGAACATTTTGGTCACTCAGCTGTACAGGGTCAGTGAACCCTTGTAAGACAGCATTGGGGGAATTATTCAAATAGAAATTGAACAATGTGGGGCTCAGAGTTTTCCCTTGTCGTACACCTTTATAAACATTAAACATTGAGGTTACCCCCTCTGCGGTTTTTAAACAACTGTATATTACACTGCACATGTTTTTTATTGTTTTGTACAATTTTTTCCCTATGGCATTTTCCTGAATTTGCATAATAAACTGCGCCAACATACCTTATCAAACGCTTTTTTCATGTCAACGAAGCATGCATTTAGGTATCCACCTTTAGGTTTTATACAGTGGTCGATGATACACTTGAAAACAAATATATGGTTAGCTGTACAGGACTTTCTTTGAAACCCAGTTTGTCTCAGGTACCCTTAGGGCATTATCTTTTTTAAAAAAAAGGACTATAGTCTGATTCAACACTACACTGAAGACTTTTGCCAGGTTACTACATAACGTGATCCGCCTCTAGTTGGTGGGATCTGATTGGTCTGCCGCTTTATGTATTGTAGTCATATCACCTTGTCCCCAATTTTAAGGTCAGTCGCCATTCAAAATTAATTCATTAAAGATAACAGTGAGTGGCTCCCTGAATATGGCTGTACCAGCCTCCGGCATTTCGTTCATAATGCATCTAATCCATTGGCTTTGTCTTATTTTAATTTTTTAGGGCACTCCCTACTTCATCTGTTTTTAGTCTAAATGTAATTGAATTGAATGTGGTCCTTGAAGTATGGATACCATCTAGAAAGGATTAATTTTTTCTTTCTGCTATGCTGTCGTTACACTTTCCAGTTCGTCTTCAATTTTCCAATAAACCAATGGATTTTGTTTATGAGCATTCTCTAGTCTCTTCAAACGGACGGCTTGAAACCCTTTTTACATTTTTCAACTTTTTTGTAGGTTTTGTGTCCGGAAAATAACAAGTGTCGAATTGTCATATTAAATATTTGGTCTTGAAGCATTTTGCTTAGATTTTTATAATAATTTCTGAGGTTAGTACGAGACTTATCACACCATTTTTGGCTGCTGGCTTTTTTCTTAAAGTGCCATTTCTCCTGAGAGATTGACCTGCAGCGTAGTAGAAGATATTTGAGAAATTTTCCAGTACTTTTTCTGAGGCTATATTTGTTAATTTCCCACCATCACTGAAGAATTCCAATTTATTTATGATATCCACATCAGTAAAAGCAGATCAGAATTTCTGTTCGGATTCATTATCACACTTGTATGGGTGATTTGGTGGTTTTGTGGGGCATGTATCAGTGTTAAAAGCTGCTTGGGCTGTTTATTTAGTTGAAATGGAGAATAAGATTGCACAATGGTCAGATACAAATTCCTGCCAATCGTGGAACTTACCAATTCCGATAATTGTATTTTTTTTCTAAGTGAATGGATACTTTCTTCACTGTGCTGCGAAGAGTGGCTCATTTTTTGTGGTGAATTCTATATACCAGTTGATTTGTGAAGACTTTTCTGTTGAATTTCAACTTCACAAAAGGTTCATGAAATTTATTTACAACACTCTCGACAGCACAAACCAGTTGGTGCGTACGTGTGGATCGTTTGCTTCAAAAGAGAGTCGCTCGTCTGCTTGAAATTCTTTGAATGTCATAGTTTCGAAAAACAACTTGAGTACTAGGTTTATGCCCAATGCCCCTAGTCGTGCCGAATGTATAAAGCTGACGGGCATGTCCATACAGCAGCACTTTCGTGGGAACTTTGTCAAGCGAGAGATGGTCAGCTCAACTCAATCCTCACCTGAGCCCAAATAACTAAATGCTGTCAGTACTCTATGTACATGTTAAAGTTTGTCAGTGTTTGGTATTTGAATTATATGCATATATATTTTCTTCAGTACGCATTCCGATGTTTATATTGTGAGTGAAGGTAATACAAGGTGCTTACTTTTCTCACTACATGTATCTTCGCAAGTTATTGCTGAGGATGTTAGAAATTATTTAAGTTTTTATCCTTCAAAAAGATGACATACATTATTACATGAAAAATGAATATGCCTGCTAAACCGTCAAGTTTAGGTGCCTGCTCTTACTTAGGGTACATATAACATAGTGGCACACAAATTGCCACTGTGTCTCTGTTTTTGGTATACAAGCCCCTTGATATATACATTTTTAGTTTTGTCAATATGTGTAGTGTCTTTGCATGTAACAATATATATTCTAAGATTAATTTGTAAAATGTGAGTGGCATTTTATTCAAAAGTTGTCTGATTTATAACTTTTCCGTTCTGCAGCTCAAAAAGTAGCATTTAACATCGGAATATTGCCAAACAAAAAAGTGTTGGCTTATTGCCGCCACTTTAAAATTTAATTTACTGTCTTGAGGTATATCCAAACATCTATGATCTTTAAACTGTTCATATTTTTATATATAATTGTTATGTTTCAATATACATTATATGTGCTCTTTGTATATATTACATCAAAAGCTTGGTTTACGCAATATTGTAACTCATGCTATTGATGTTGCCATTGTGGTTATGACTTTGTCCATTTTATTTTGAAACCAACGACATGGTTTGTCAGATCAGTGAGTCATTTCGTCTCTTATCGTATCCTGAAACGTATCCGTGTAGTTTCGTTTGCTACAATTTGAATTTAGCTGCGTGCTCACGAAGATGCGGGACATCAAGTGAATGCAAAACTGCCTCATGAACACATGATTTCAACAGAACAACAATCAACAAAACAGGTACCTGCAGCGTAGAACTTCACTCTGTGATATATTATCAGTAGAAAGCATTACTGCATTTCCAAAAAAAAAAAATTATAACGATGCCATATGATGACCATGCAAACGTGCACACTGTTAATTCGGTGACTTACCCAACTCGACAACTATCAGTTGCATGGTACACCAAACTTGGTCGGTCTCAGCCGACAGATTTTGTGATCAGTAAGCTGATGAAGTTGATATATTTGTTGAAATTATTTATTTTGAAGATTATTTCTACAGATACAGGTACAATAAAGATCAATTGACAAGTGCCGCTGCTGAAGATCTCGTTGAGAAGATGAAATCCAGCGCTGTGGTCTTGACTTGTTTGCTAGCACCTTGGATTTTTGTTGGTACGTTTTTATTTTAATATTTGCCACTATAATAACCGTCATAATTCACATTTGGTAATATAATTGATTTAAAATGTGACCAACCGTGGCCAAGAAGTATGAGCGTGTCGTAACATATTGATACTGGTAAAACCATCCCCAAGGATAAGACGTATGATACATTTGAAGTATTCCTACTTTTCTTTTCACCTTTTTACTGATAACAATGTGGAATTTCGAGGGTTTTTTTTATTCTCCTTCTTTCTTCTCAGAAAGTATACATCACATGCGTTCTTTGACCGACGGCTCACAAATGACAGTGGAAAATAGAGTACCTGTGTTTCGTGACATTGACTGGAAAATTATCAGTCTATCTTTCTATGTGTGTATGTATGTATGTATGTATGTATGTATGTATGTATGTATGTATGTATGTATGTATGCATGCTTGCATGTATGCATGTATGTATCCATTCATCCGTCTGTCAGTCCGTCCGTCCATCTAACTCTCTGTCTATCTATCTATCTGGCTCAATGCTGTGGGTTGAGCCACTTGTTTGCCGCGACCCTGTAAACAACTTTCCCACTGTTGCATCTCACACTCTGCATACCCAGAGTCACAGTCACGGGATACCTTCTCCCTTCCTTCCCTTCAGTTGTCCAATCTAGCTTCTGCCTCCCTAAAACTCAGTACACTCCATAACTTTTCCCAACTTTCCACCCCAGGAAGCACTTCACTAAATCTACCCCTGCTGTACTTACTGGCATCCCCCCCCCCCCTTCAGCTCCATCATTCAAGCTACTCTTTCACTTTCTACCATATTTCTAACTTGTTATAGGTCCGAAACGCCCGATATTTTTCAGTTTAACCATCAAACAGTCTTTTCTGAAATCATGGTATTGTGAACACCACAAAAACAAGTGATCCACAGTGTCATCTACTCCTTCCCCACATATTTTGCACTCCTCATTACTCCACTGTGTCCACTTTTGCTTCTACTCCCCAAGATTGATTAATCATCTCCATTGGAATAGTAATCTTGAACCATTACTTCCTTCGTTAACCTCCCTGTAGTGCTTGGGAAGCTTTAAGTGTGCTCTTCTCTTTAACCCCTCTCCCACTCCTCCTCGTGCTTCCTTGCCTCAACCTTACCAACATCTGACCCCTACAGGCCATACCTCCCTGTGAACTTGTCTATGCCTAGCATCCACTTTGTCCACTTCTTTAACCGCCTCAAGGTTCACCTTTCTACACCATCCATCTTTTTCTGTCTCCTGCAAGTAGCCCCAATAACTGAAATTTGCCTTTGCTAATCTATCCCGGACGTTCAGGCAGTCAAGTTCCCCTAATACTGCTTCTGCTGCCACACTTAGTGGGGCACCTGCTATCCATTTGGCCATCTACTCTTTCTATCCAATCCAGATATCCTTCATTCATTGATATTACATCTTACCCATAAAAATGCCTGCGACTGCTACCCTCCTCCTAACCACCCTCCCTGTGAATGCTGTATTGAAACTATTTGAATGCTTTTAGTTTAATCATACCTTTTGCTCTATTGACTTTCTGCCTGATTTTATCAGCATGACATCAAAACATCCCTTAACATGTAGATTTGATGCTAATTTCCAAATATTCATCATCATTTAATTTTCCTATCCTAATGACTTTCTCATGCCATTTCTGGGTTGTAAGACATGCCAACCACCCACTTCTCTCCCTCTCTATGCTTCTGACCCAGAACCATGACCTTACTTTTTTTTCAGTGTGCTCTAGTCTCCACAATTTAAAGTGTGTGTGTCAGCACACACTTTTCTGTTTTTCTGGGAATTCTTTCTTTCTTTCTTTCTTCTTTCTTTCTTTCTTCTTTCTTTCTTTCTTTCTTTCTTTACAGGCAAATTTGTCCGACATTTCATTTGAAAAGTATAACACGTAGAAACTCCAAACTTTGCACAATTATACTTCAATAGATAAAGTCTGGCCTTTTTATAATGAGAGGTCATGCTTTTCAAAATTATGCAAATGAAGGCTAATTAAAGTTTTTAAATCTTCAATATGTTATATACTATACAGTATGTGTCTGCCACCCCACCAAACACACATGACCAGTGACAGTGAATGATTGGTATCAAATGGCCAGCTTATTCCAAAGTCCTGGCAAGTGTAACCACATCAAAATAAACCCTACCCTTTCCTCCTGAAGTTTATGTGTATTTTATTACACCCAATAGATATCACTCATAATCCACAGCCTTTATCAACATCGTAAGACCTGTGGGACATTTTTACAGGGGTGTCATATCTCAATTAAACTGCAAACAAGCCATAATCCTGGTATATATTTTACAAGATGTGACATCAAAATGACCCTTTGAAAATGCGGCATCCCTGGACTCATTCAGGACAGAAGTCTTCATTTACTGTCAGAAAAATTTGTATCAAAGGGATATACTGAGTATTCTTATCTTTTAAATGAGGGGGTTCTGATTTAAAATTTCTGACAATCATAATAGAATATAATATCTGCTCATGATTTGTGATATTCTGACCTTTTTTATTTGTTTCACACATTGTATTAGCAATGCAAACTTGAAAGAATAAGCAAACAGCATATCCTTTGGGTTCATCACTGAATGAGTTAATTTTGTCATATAAACATTGGCTGCATTGATTGAATGGCTATGTCTGTTTGGTAAATTAATTGTAAGTTAATGTTTTCTTTCTGGACAACAGTCAGTTCAGTGGCTCTTAAAGAAAACATTTTAGGCTACATTATTTATATACAATTACACAGTCCAGGAAATGCTCAAGATCCCTGCTCATGCATTCTATCATAAAGTGTGTGTGTGTCAACACACAATTTTCTTTCTTTCTTTCTTTCTTTCTTTCTTTCTTTCTTTCTTTCTTTCTTTCTTTCTTTCTTTCTTTCTTTCTTTCTGTCTGTCTGTCTGTCTGTCTGTCTGCCTGTCTTTCTTTCTTGCTTTTCTTTCTTTCTTTCTTTCTTTCTTTCTTTCTTTCTTTCTTTCTTTCTTTCTGAATTTGAAATTTTCAATCTTGAATATCTTCAACAGTATAATAGAGATGTCATTCCAACTTCTACTAGGGGGTTGTTGACCATTGGCACCTAATTACCTAATGAATTAAAAATAAAATTTGTAGCAATTTAAATTGCTAAATAGAATCATTGGAAATTTTAAATCTTGAATAACTTCAAAGCTATAATAGATAGAGATGCGATTCCAACTTCTACTCCTGTTTTATGGAATAGTTGTACTTTGCCATACAAATATGCTTTGAAGACACACACACTGATTTGCTTTGCAGCAAATCATCTTTCCTAGTTCCCATTGCCTCTGCTATGCTGAGCAAGTTTTGTAATTCTTCTTCCGTGATACACACGAGAACAATGTCATCCGGAGAAACAAACTTGGTATCCTCTCTTCCTCCACCTTAATGCCTCTTCACTCTTTACCAACTGTTCACCCAACGCAGATAGAAATCGGCAGGGAAAGATGTTTTTTGTGCCATGATGGACTTACTTGCCTAATTGACAGGATGTTTGGTAAATGGACAAACAGGCAACTTCACGGTCGATATGTACTCACTGAAGCCAACGTTTGTGCACAAAAATCTTTATTTTAAGCAAGCATGCTTCAAGTGAGAGCTTGTCCATCGAATCAGTGGGCATTGTTTTCACAAGCTGCCCTTCAAGAAGGCAATTACTCTGTGCCAAAAACAAAAACAAAAACAAAAACAAAAAAAACAAAAAAAACCAAAAAAAAAAAAAAAAAACCAAAAAAAAAAACCAAAAAAAAAAACCGCCGGCGATATGCGTCATTTGGTCATTTTCGCATTTGCTGCATAGAGAATCGTTTCTTTTAATGTGAATCAACACTCGGGTATGAAGTAACACAAGGTCTGGTATTGCAGTGATCTTTGATCGTAAATCAACAACATGTACTCAGCTACAAACTAACAGAGCATGCATCATGCACTCGGCTTTAAAGTAACATAAGCTCAAGTATCGCCCTGATCTTTGATCGTCGAGCGTGACCTCCCAGCACGGGCGATTGTGTGGTAGAATGCATCGTCTATAGGCAAAACAAAAAATGTAGAATTAGACACAAAAAACACCAAAAAAACAAACAAACAAACAAACCCCCAAAAAAACAAACACAAAAAAACAAAAACAAAAAACAAACAAACAAACAAACACACAAACAACCCCCCCCCCAACCCCCCAACCCCCGAAGTGAACTTTGACCGCAAAAATGACATTTTGGCCTAAAATTGACTTTGACATTGACATGACCTTGACATTTGAAATGACCTTTGCTTGCTATGATCGAATCCTATACCCTCGGAACCACATCCATTATAGTATATAAGATATTGAACATTTAAAACTTTAATTAGCCCTCATTTGCATAATTTTAAAAAGCATGACTTTCATTATAAGAAGGCGAGACTTCATCTATAGAAGTACAATTGTGCCAAGTTTGGAGTGTCTACGTGTAATACTTTTCAAATGAAATGTTGGACAAATTTGCCTGTAAAGAAGAAAGAAAGAAAGAAAGAAGGAAAGAAAGCAAGAAAAAAGAAAGAAAGAAAGAAAGAAAGAAAGAAAGAAAGAAAGAAGAAAGAAAAAATTCCTAGAAAAACAATATGTCTGTGTTGACACACAGACATAATTACTGGATAAATACATAGGTCTGGCGATTTTTCAACTTTTTAACGTGTTCCCCCTTTCCTCCATAGCCACTTTCTGGCTTCAATTACTCTTGAGGATATCGCAGCAAATCAAAATTGTGACTGTATGTCTAATAGTAAATATTCTAATATTGTTGATGCATACCACAAACATGTATTGACAGGTAACTTGGATATAATACAAAATTCAGGTTTAAAAGAAATGATGAAAAAAGGTACAAAATTTCGGATATGTCCCAAGTTGAACATTGACAGTATTATTCAGGATACATGTGATGCACTTGATTCCTACTGTACGAAATGGGCAAAGAAAGAAAAATGGAATTTCAGAAATTTGAAGGATGGTTATCAAACTTGAAAAGAGTCTTTAGAAATAGAATCTATTGTTACAAATCCCACATAAAGAATTTCAATACGGTTAATCTAAAACAGCCTAAAGTTTCTAAAGCAGTCAAGATAGATTTGAAGTCACTAACATAGATAAGGCAGGTAACAATTTTGGGATCATCTGTAAAAAATATTATCTGGATTTTTTGAAAAAGGAACTTAGTATAAAAAATATTTCAGACATAAGAGGAAATGACGTATATAAATTACACAAACAATCCATTGATAATTTGATAGATACACATAAAGCTGAGATGAAAAGGAATTTTAATATCAAAATTTCTGAAGAGGACTACTCTGTTTCACTTTTGTTCTGGATACCCAAATTACATAAAAGCCCTTTTAAATCTAGATTCATAGCTGGTGTTTCAAAATGTACTACAAAGCAATTATCAAAAGAAGTAACATTGTGTTTGACTGCTATTAGGAATCCTTTTCGTAAATACTGTAATGAAATTTCTAGAAACTGTGAAATAAACTGTTTTTTGGAGTATTAACAATTCTTCCGAGTTTGTATCTAAAATCAAAGATGTAAAAGCAAAAAATATCAAATGTTTTGATTTTTCTACACTGTACAAAAATCTACCCATAGATGAAGTCAAAAGTTCACTTTCCGAATTAATAAGCAACATGTTTAAACATAATGGTAAACCATACATAAATATTAATTCATATACAAAGAAAGCATATTGGTCACACAATAAATATTCAAAAAGTAACGTTAAATCTTACACTGTTGAAACTTTGATAGATGCTATTGAATATCTCTTGGATAATACTTTTGTTCAATGCGGACCATTGGTTTTTCAACAAATAAAAGGCATTCCAATGGGTAGCAACTGCTTTCCTTTACTGGCAGATTTATATTTAACCTGGCTTGAATTTAAGTATATGAATAAATTGATGAAAAAGGACTTTCAAATGGCTACAAAATTATCAAACAACGCAAGATATATTGATGACATTGCTTGCGTAAATGTACAAAATTTCAGTGAAATTTCTAAAGAAATTTACCCAAAAGATATCCCTTTGGAGGGTAACAATTCAGATGGTTTCAGAGATGTCTTTTTGGACTTGGATATTCAGGTCACTAACGACAGGTTTTGTATTAAACTCTACCACAAAACAGATGAGTTTAACTTTGAAGTGGTTAATTATCCTTTCCCGGAGAGTGATTTTTCGGAAACTATTGGATATAATACGTTTCTGTCACAGATTTTGAGATTTGGTCCTATTTGTTCTAAATTTCAGGACTTTGCATCCAGAACCAAATTTATTTACAATAAACCTGAGTCAAGAGGATTCAAAGATGTACTTTTGATCAAATATTTCTACAAATTTGCTGTTAATATCCCGAGATGGTCAGAAAGTTTGGTTTCAATAATTCTAGAGATTTTAGACTTGCCTGCTTTGCTACTTAATTTTTATCTTTTGGCATCATGCTGTTTTATTGGTAACCTTTCAGGCATTTTAGGCTAACTTGTTTTCTGTTAGGTCAAACCCTCAGGGGCTGTAGGTAGCAAGCAGCTACTGAGGACAGTTACCAGCTTGCCTAATTGTGCTTGATATCTGGTTAAGAAATATTATATTTTCATTGCATTCTCTTGACTTGAATACAAAGGACTTTCATTCTTTTCCGACTTGCCCTATAATTTAGCTGTTAATATCCAAAGATTATTAGAAAGTTAGGCTACAATAATTTACAGTTTTTAGACTTGTCTGTTTTGCTACTTAACTTTATCTTTTGGCATCATTCGGTTTTAATGTCCACTTTTCAGACATTTTATGCTAGCTTGTTTTCTGTCAGGTCAAACCCCCAGAGGCTATAGTTAGAAAGCAGTTACTAACGACAGTTACAAGCTTGCCTAATTGTACTTAAAATCCTGTTAAGAAAAATTGTTTTGATAACATGTTTTTGACATAAATGCTAATGACTTTCATTCTTTTCTGATATGCCTAAATGCACATTTACTCAAAATTGACAGTATTTTCTCAAATGTCACACACCTGACACATTACGTTGATACGTTGACTCACGGTTGGCAGTTAAATAGAGCTTAATTGTGTGAGGGGTAGGTGTCATCACAAAGTTTGTTTTACAGTTCTGGTGCAGGATGTCCATTGTTGCAGTCCTTGTTAGGACTTCCCTTGGTTTGTACAGGTGGTCTAGCTGCAACTGCTTATTTTACTATCACTGGGACAGAATATAAGCTCCCAGCTTGCTTCCACTTAAGTTATACACTGGTGGGTGGTTTGACTATGATAAGCTGTCCAGCTAGAAAGGGTACATATTGGTTCAGGGGTAAGTCAAATTGTTCTTATCTGAAACTGTACAATACAAATTTAGTAATTATGGTCTGTTTGACAGGCATTCTTCTTCATAATGAAGCTCTGCATTTATAAGCAAAACTTCACGTACTTCGCTAATTCATCACTTGCCACGTTCATATTTATTCTTTATTATGTGGGTTGTATTTGCTGAATATTTAGCTTAGACAAGGAGCTGCTACTCAGAGAGACATATACGAGTAAAAGGCTCCGAAACATGTTGAGTAGTTACCCGTTGAAGACCCTTTAATTTATTTGGGCTGATACAGCCTATTTCAAAATGTTACAGAGGAACGTGTGCAATATAAACAATAGTAATTCCTTATGTATATAGGTTAGACAGGGACAGGTTAGCTTATGGAGAGTAAAGAGTTCGGACTGCGGAATAGGGTAATGACCACTAGGAAGTGGTTCTGGGCAAAAAGACACAAATACAATGATAAACAATTGCTTTCAAATGGAGGGTGAACCCCTCTCAGCACATAGATATACTAGAACGAGACTTTTATGGGTTAAGTTCTAAGGCCAGCGAGGGATGGGCTGTTCACACAAATCTTTAAACATTTGTGACATCAGTTACGCTTTAACCTTCATTTGTTTCCTATCTGGCGCCCTCTGTTATTTTATATATATATATATTATAGCATGCTTTGTTGACGATATAGAGTATATATACGACCTCTGGATGCCTTATAGCAGAACGACTGAGCGAAGCGAACGAGTTCTGCTATATGGTATCCAGTGCAGGTTGATTACTTCATATCGTCAACAAAGCATGCTATGAAATTTTTATCTCATGTTTGGGTTAATTTGTACATTTCAATACACAAAGCAAACATGTTGACGATATAGAGTATATCAACGACCTCTGGATGCCTTATAGCAGAACGACTGAGCGAAGCGAACGAGTTCTGCTATATGGTAATCAGTGCAGGTTGATTACTTCATATCGTCAACAAAGTATGCTATGAAATTTTTATCTCATGTTTGGGTCAATTTGTACATTTCAATACACAAAGCAAACATAAGAACGACATTTGCAGAAATTTTTACTCCTCATCAACACAATTACCGATAAAACCGGAAAAGTACCGATATCACCGGCAGAGTGCCGATACCACCGGAAAAATACCGATACATCATATCGCGGTACTCATTCCTTCAATTTGGTCAAATGGATGAATCATGCTATGTTTTACTCGAATATGTGTGTGCGTGTATGTATATATTTTACGAAGTCAATTGAAAAAAAAAAACACTTCTTATGGATACATATGCCAGGAATTACCTATCATCATTTTTATATTTATAATGGAGAAAGCATGTCCAGAGATATGAACGCAAGGTAACACAGGGATTCGCCGTTATCTTCTTTATAGGCATCAGTGAGAAAGCACTTTCATAGATGAACGGTATCGCATGGATTCTCTGTTATCCTCCTCACATGTATCATTGAGGAAGACTTGTCCATAACTAAATGCACATGATGCTAGGGACTGCCTGTTATCTTTGTCGCATATAATTTTGTTCGGTTGTACTTAAGATTGGAAGGGCTTCTTTTAATATCGGATGTAGAATTCAATATGTTACGAATTATTCATTTCATAATTCCTTTTTTTTCAATTCATTTGCTTTTCGTCCTTCAAAATAGAATTAGATATGAAAGACATGAAAATAATTTCAGTTTGCACCAGGACAGTTGAACTGATGTTCAACATATATGGATTTTTACTCTTGCAGACCTCACCACACTTGGACAAACCTACACGGTTTCACAGAGTGATTTAAAGACGTATTTAAGGGAGTTCAGTCGTGGCAGGAGCCACAAACAGCAGGAAGAAAAAGATAGAGTCCGGAACTATATTACAACGTTTTTCAGCAATCTGAGAACTTCAACCACAGAACTGAAAACGTACACATTCCCTGCGCCATTTGGTGTAAGTATAAAACTGTACTTTCCAAAGGGAGGGCGGTGGCCGATCCTTTACTGCATCAAGTGCTCTGGAAAAGCAACATATGTTTACTGCTTGTGTGTTTTTAAAACGCATCGATTAGGGAAGGTTATGACATGATCATTACGATCATTACTCATGTTTGTATTGGTTATTTCTATAAGCACAAATGTCGAGAAGTACAAAAGAATTTTGTTGAAATCTTAATGAGAAATTCGCCACATATATACAAACAAACAAGCGAAATCCCATGGCAAGATTGATAAAGTCATACAAGGACACTTCACAGATGTTTTCTGTGACACGTTTACTGTCAATAAACTACTTTAAGTATACTATATGTGGGTAGAAACGTTATTTATATGATCTGCAGCGTCAACACGGCCTTGAGAGTGCGTTTATTCCACGTGCTGATATGGTCTGTTTTCTAACACATTTCCACCTTCCTCTTGAAGGGGAAAGCTTTTGCTAGTGCAGCCATACTTAAAAGTGAGAACGCAGGTGGCGGGAGTTACAATTATTCATCAGCTGGAAATCTGACGACTGACAGGAGCATGTCTGACGGTTGTAAATACATCCGCATAAATTGGGAAACATATATCGTGTTACATCTACAAGCACGTGTCTCGCATTGGCATTTAAGAACGATAATCATTTAAATTCCTGTTTATTTCTTAGAGCACTGGTAGCAACATCATCTTCACCATGAAGGGTAGTAACTGGGGCACGAGCGCTGATGAAGTTTTGCTACTTGCTGCTCATTACGATTCGGAGATTGACACACCTGGTAGGTTAATATATGTTCATATGCCTGTAAAAGCTGCATTGCAGGACGAAAATGTCAGCCTTGTTTTTTTTTATTTAGGCCACTGATGTGACCGCAAAATGCAAGGTACTATTACCCATGCTCTGTATGAACACACGCTTTACATTCTTGAGGGTCTCCCTCGGGAAAGGAGAATCTATCAGGTTGCTTATCTACCTCTATATTGAGGTTAATCTTTTTGGAGTTTAGATTTTTAATGTGATTCTCTGGTATTTGTATTCGGAATTATCGTTTAGATAACATAAGGTGAGATTAATAATTTAGTAAAGCTACATGCAGGCTGCTGGAAGAACAAGGAAAGAGATAGAGTGCTCATTACTGATGCCATTATGACGCTATATGTATGAAAAGAGAAGATGTCCCCTCATCTGTGGAGTGTTTTAATTCGAAGAGAACCATAAATCAAGACTTGGAATTCGATAATAGGTAAAACAGTGAAGTGCATCATGGTGCCTTAGTTTCGGTGCCACACTATTGTCTCCAGAACATTCCTTAACATGTGGGAAGATCTTATGTTAAATTGTCTTGTTTTCATTTTCATGTCTCTAGCTTTGACGTAATTTATAACAGGTTTAACAAATGGTTAATTATTTACGATCATATGAAGCTGCTGTGGCAACCGACTAGACGTAAAAAACACACACACGGAGGGTAGCGACGTGCAAACAAAATACAGAGATGCTGCTTCTAAAATGATATCAAAGCTCGGCTTCATTTGCTGGTGGCAACCCTGTCTAGATGGTAGTTACGATAATTAGGATAATCTTTGTAACGTTTTTCAGATTTATGTCCACAGATCACAATAAAACATATGAGTTTTTACTGAGTTTCTACAAATGGTCAAATGCTGTATAGATTTTTCGATTTTTAAAGATTTAAAATAATTGGCCCAATTCTATTTTTAAAAAAAATCATCTCTGAAACAACCAATTCCTTTGAAATTGGACATAAACACTTCTGGGTACCCTTAAACTGTAGGTTGTTCACCAGGTGGCACTGCTATTTTTCTATCGGTATGGTTTTTGGTATTTCAACTTCTCCAACACAGTCCGCCAGGTTATGCTCACATTGGGTGGAAGTGTGCATTGTACAAGGGTGAAACAAAGTTGTTCATTGGTGATGTTGCTGTGGAATTTTAACGAATTTCAGCTCGGGTACTGAAAGGTTAATGCATACAATCTTGTCGGTTACGCTGCAAATGAATGGTGGTTCCAATGGTAATTCACTGTTAACTTCTCCAAACCGTCAGACAGATTCATTTCAACCTTGCTCGGGATGCACCTTGGATGGTTCCCTTTTGAGTTGAGATTTTTTAATGGCCACTCCACCATTTTGCTGTGAAATTGCACAGGAACACCTGTAGACTTTCCTACAGTTTAATATGTTTAGCAGACAGCGTTGCAACTTTTTCCATTTTTATCGATTTTGATGTTTTTTTTTTATTTACAACGACTTCTACTGAATGACTAACTGAATACTTCTACTGAACCACCAGGTGGATTCTCTTGAAACTTAACAGAAATGTAGATAGGAGTACTCTAATACCACTATATGGCTTTTTAAACGATTTGTGAAATTATCTGATGATCCGAACAAGAGCAGTTAAGCATGATTACTTTAGGGAGACTATATAGAGCAAATGCATTTATATATAATTTTGCCCGAAACCAGTGACCGTATTCATTCAAACATGGAGGGGGTGTACTATGTGTGGGTCTCTTTCAAGTGTTGTCATTTTGTCATGCATCATGGACCTTTGTATCTTGATGATTTTTCGGCGGTGGGGGTGGGGTGGAACCGTAAACAAATGTTCGAATCCGATTCAGAATAGCAGACAAACACACTCAGATACCCGCAGACTGGGGCTGAACTTATTTCGGGTTACAGGTATCAAGGTCAGCTGAATACAGGCTGTTCACGCAGCCCTCTTGCTTATCTGTAGGTGTGAATGATGATGGATCTGGTATGGCTGCAATGCTGGTAGTAGCCAAGCTGTTGTCTCAAGCCTCGAAGAGTTATTCCCTCAAGTCTACGGTAGTATTTGCTGCATTTGATTTTGAAGAAATCGTAAGTATTTTGTGGAAGAGAGATTAAATTGGTATCACTTTGAAAAAACTAAAAA
>OZ026619.1:77551370-77648870 GCA_964020975.1 Hermodice carunculata
ACAAATTATTATCAACAAGATAGCCCATTTTTCTGGACAAGTGCTTTCAGCCTAGCAATGCTTTTAGAAACCAAAGAGTAATAATAAGCAAAAGCCAAGGGCGACATGAATTTGAACAAGCCATTGAACCTTGGGTAGAGTTCTCATGCGGCCTTTGCATTTGTGCACCGCAAGCTAGGCAATGATAATGATGATGACGATGATGATGATGATAATAATTCATCTGCTTTTTATCTCAGCTGAGGTTATGTGGGTTGTGACGTGGATCTTTGAACGTTGTTCATCCACCATCCATAATTCACATTTTTTATTTCTTTTCAAAGGTCATTGTCCAAATTCTGTTTATCCTTAGTAGGGATCTACCTCGGATGGCTCTCTATTAACTTTATTCAAATGGTCATGCTCCAAAGATTTTGGAGCCTATAATTTACTCATTTTGGTAAAATTAAAAGACAATCTTGTTCAAGATCTTGGCCGATTGCTTTGAAATTACATAGTGACATTTTAGGACCCCTAGATTTTAATTTGTTCACCAGATGGGGTTCCATTTTTGTATGTTTTAACGAGTTTTTATGTTTTTCCATTTTTTGGACTTCTTTAAAACTGTCATCCAGATTATTCCAAAACTTGTTGGAAATGTACCGTGTGAAAGGGTCGAAGAAATATGGTCACTCGATTGGGACGTGGTGAATCCCTGATTTTAACGCATTTTGCAAGTTGGGTGCTTTGTTAATGCATATATATATATATATATATATATATATATATATATATATATATATATATATATATATATATATATATATATAACATAAACGAGGAAGGTTGCAATATAATTCACATTTTTAATTTCTTCTCCAACATTGTCAGCCAGATTCAATTTAAACTTCGTGGGATGTCCCTTGTGCGAGTCTCCACCAAGATTATATAAATGGGCAAGGTCAATGGATTATTTGAGTGTGTGCGTGTTCATTATTGGCAGACTCCGAAAATATTCTTCTACGAAAATGCAGGGCAAATTTCTTTGAAATTGTATATGGACACTTTTGAGGAACCACAGACATTGAATTTACTACCCGAGGACGTTAGCTTTTATTATTTTTTTACGAATTTTGTCGTGCTTTCACTTTTTTTAGTTCTCAAAAAAAAAAAAAACCGAAGTGGAGCTTGTGCTTAAGCTTGTCGGAAAATGTACTTAGTGGAAGGGTCAAATAAAGTGATGTGCATCCCTGATTTTTAACAATTTTTGTTTTTATTCGGATGCTTGTTAGTTAATGCTTACATTCCAATTGATTGCAATGTGATGCAATTGGGATTGCTGTGGTAAATTAAATTCACATTGTCCATTATTTCTCCAAAACCGTGAGCCAAACTCACTTCTCACTTGGTGGGGATGTACCTTAAGAGGGCTTCTACTGTGTGTCTTCCAATGAATTTTAGCAATTTCTTTTTTCTTCTTTCCTTTTTTTTACATTTGGCATAATCATGAAATACCCCCCCCCCCCCCTGCCTCTTTAAAATCCTTGGACATTGATGAGTCATGTGGACCGGATGGTATTAGCCCCATGTTGTTAAGGGGGCAGCTCTGAGTATTAATTACCTCTTCTCTCAGTAACTTATTGAACCTTTCTGTTTCCTACTGTAAGTTTCCAAATGAAAGGAATAGAGCACACGCTACACCAATTCACAAAGGCGATGCAGCAGCATTGTGTAACAACTACAGACCTATTTCTTTATTAAGTTCTGTAAGATCTTTGAACGTGTGGTGTTTTGGCAAATTTAAATTTTCTACCTGATAATTACGTATTATCTGAAAATCAATCTGGATTTTTACCCCGTGACAGAACGGTCAATCAGCTTGTATATCTTTATGATGAATTTTCAAAAGCGATTGACCTCCAGAAGGAAGTGCGAGTAGTATTTTGCGACATCACAAAGCCTTTTCGATGGGGTGCATCATCCAGGGATAATACACAAACTAAAAATACAGGCTTCCGAGGTTCACTTATTTCTTTGTTGGAGGACTATTTTTTATGCAAGAACCCAAAGAGCAGTCTTGGGGCCATCACTGTTTCTTGCGTATGTAAACAACATTGTGGATATTGTTAAGTCAGAAATACGTCTCTTTGTCGATGGCAAGACACTATATCACAGTTGATAGTCCGACCGAAGAGGTCGAGATTATAAATCATGATCTGTAATCAATGTATCAATGGTGAGATCAATGGCTCGTTTCTTTTAATCGCGAAAAACTAATTCTTTTTCCTATCAACCATTCGTGAATGGAATCCATCACCCAGATCAGTTAGGATCACAGAGCATATTGACGATTTTTAACGGGAACTCAGCAGAAACAGTCCAAAACATAATGAATTTTATTATTTTGGAGTAAAAAATGCCATAATCCATTCTGGAATGAGAATGGGCTGTATCCAGCTGAACAGTGATCTGTAAAAACTAGTATTGTAGGTTTTCCATCATGCTTCAGTGGAGCCAACCGGGAAGCTATTTATCACTCTTTTAAATGCAACAAACATGTAATAATGTCACGGAATGAACCACAATGCAAGATAATAACTCTTGGTAATTTGACCTTGGAATCCTTTATTTTGGGGAATAGAAGGAAGGGAAATTTAAAAAAAAAAAGTCTAAATTAGGAAATTCATGCGGTCCCCCATAAGTGTATTGAATTATCTGGTAGATTTAAAACGTGATTTAAATTCGGTAATCTTCTGCAACTATTTCTATTTGTGCTTATGCTCACACACCAATCCCTTTCTGCCTTTTTGCTCTTTTTATTTGTGGTCCTGTGTGTGATCTGTCTGAGAATTGGTGCTCGCAAATTCATTGTTGTCTTGTTATAAATGTACAAGACGCCCTTGTATTAACTGGTGAGCCTGTCGGCCAATTGTGGTTTCATAATAAAACATGTTTAAACCAAAACTCTCGACCTATTACTCCAAAACTCGCAGCACAGGAAACTTCTTGGTACCCGTATACCAGGATTGGAGTTTTT
This sequence comes from Hermodice carunculata, assembly GCA_964020975.1. NCBI lineage: Eukaryota > Metazoa > Annelida > Polychaeta > Eunicida > Amphinomidae > Hermodice > Hermodice carunculata. The sequence goes on from OZ026619.1 coordinate 77,554,387, forward strand.
AGCCCAACCTCAGGGCTGGCGCCTCAAACAGCCCTCTTGTTAGGTTTCGCTGTATTTCAAACATCTTTCAGCGCTGATCAAATCTATGCCAGCTCCTTAAATGTTTTAGTCGTAACAAATTAAAAAAAAAAAAAAAAATTCTAAATGTGAAGATAGAAAAGTCTAGTGTATTAAAGGACTCGTGCAAAAAGTCATTGTCAATATTATTTAGTCACGATTTTCCTGGCCTTTGTGCTCAGCTCGTGTGAAAAATTACTGTTTAACACGAAGACGCATGAAGAACGCCGGCAGCACAAAATCAAGCTTAAATTATTGTTATGGGCAGTTGTTTTTTTATCTTTTTGTGTAGGTCTAATGTTTATTCGAAGCATTGATAAATGGTGTTCAGCGCAGGCACACAAGATGTTCAGGCTTTGCTGAAACGAAGAACAAAGGAAAATGGGTCACCTGGTCGCATTTCCAGTAAATATTTAATGGGAGTACTTCCTGCAAAATCTGTCAGCAACCACAGTTTGAAATAATTTTGAAACATGCTACTTTTTTCCGATTGCAGGGGAGTTTCGTGGCTATATGTAAAGGTGCTATCACCGACCGTGTGATAATCTGAGCAACGTGACACCAGAAATGTATCAGTTTCTCACCTGCACAACGCAAACAGTCTTCAATTACGTGTTCCAGGTAGCAACCGATCGGGAGCCACGTAAGTACATAGCTTGGTGGGCAGCGTAATTGCTTTCCTGCGACATATTGGATAGGAATATTATGCAGTAGTAAATCTTCGTATGTATCTGATCAAATAGACTCACTGGGGAAAAACAAACAAAAGGTCACATCAGATATCAGTGTAAATAAGTGAAATTGCGCCAATTATGGTCTATCTAACTGGCAGTGTAAAATAAAACATCCAGAAATGAAAAAAAAATCCAATACGGGGAAATGATAGTGACAATGACGAGGCAAGAGACGTTATATCAAAAACTACATGCTTCTGGTTTAAGGCAAACCACACAAATGCATCAGGGTCTGCAAGAGACGTTATATCAAAAACCACATGCTTCTGGTTTAAAGCAAACCTTTCAGTTCACATAGTAAAAAGTACATGTCTCTGTTTCAATGCAAACCTATCAATTTTCTCAGTAAACAGTACATACGTACGTGTCTCTGTTTCAGTACAGCCCTCCAGTTTACACATTAAAAAGTATACGTCTCTATTTCCGCGCAATCCTTTTAATATAAAATATAAATGGTATGTGTCTCTGTTTCAATGCAAACCTTTCAGTTAACACTAAGTGCATGTCTCTGTTTCGAAGCAAACGTTTCAGTCCACACAGTGCACAGTTCCCTCGTACAGTTCGAAATAAGCTAAAGGGGCAAAGAGACCATCAGTATGATCTTTGTAAATATTGGCTTATCTATGTATATTTTGGTGTATAAAGCTGGTTTTTGTGATGTGAGTAGTTAGATTGCTCTTTGATGTTTGACAACACCATACTGTATGCATTTGTTTGTGTCAATAAAATTCATTGATATATATTGCTGACAGCTGGTCCAAGTTCTTTTCGATGCAATATAATTGTCACACTGTATATTACTTCACTATATCTACATAGTCTTCTTCTATGTACAAAGTTAACCAAACTAAAATCAAAATCTTTTAATAGAGGGTACGTGTGCCACTGAAGCATCCGCCTCTACGACGTACTTGTCCACCTGTCCAACATGTGTGGCTATCATCGTGGCCTCCTTCATCATTGCTGAGTTCCCGTGATTGAACTTGGACCAGCCAGATGACTCAGCCTCTTCTCATCAAACCTCGAATACCTCACTGAATTTGAACTGTAAACTCAAGTATTTGAAGTATTTGCCTTTTCTTTGGTCACAAAATTGTCATTCTTTTAATTATAATCTCTTTCAATAAAAAAAAATCCGGCCAGTGGGCAAGTTGTCTGCTGGCCATTTTCAACCTAGTCCATTCTTCTTTGTTATTTATCTGCAAACAAACAGACCCTGATGCATTTGTGTGGATTGCAATAATAGATCTCGCTTGACTAGACATAAATATATATATATATATATATATATATATATATATATATATATATATATATATACATATACATATACATATATATATATATATATATATATATATATATATATATATATATATATATATATATATATATATATATATATATATATATATATATACATACACATAAATTCCTAAAATATAATATGGGCTTATGCAATTCATTCGGATTGTAGCATACGCCCTAGTAGAAGCACACTAAACTTTTTATTTTTTGCTTTTCTCACACAATATCATTTTACCCACTATTCTAACAGAAATATTGATTTCAGTTGATGGACAGCCAGAACTGACGGTGTTTTCAGTTTGAAAAGCTTTATATGCACTATACAAACTGTTATTTTATTTTTAATTTAGAAAATTCAGAGGGGCACAGTGTGGAAAATAATACCCCGTTTGATCATTTTCCCATTGTAAGTGCGTGTTTCTAATGCAAGAATACATAGGGATATATGGCTAGAACGTACTTATAGTATATATATATATATATATATATATATATATATATATATATATATATATATATATATATATAGTCCACTGTACTTTGACTTTCTTACAGCAGTACTTGTATAATTATATTGACATTAAAATATATACTCGTATCTAATACGTATTTGTTATTGATACGACATATTGATTCTCTAATATGTTAAAAATATAAAATCATTCAACTATAACACTTCAAGTATTTACTTGTAAAACTATTGTTGTAATTTGTCTCTCCTCTATATTTGCACGCATTACAGTTACAATATAGTCTTGACGACATGCAAAGAAAACATTTGTTTGCAACTTCCTGTACAATTAAAGTGTAATCAGGTTCTTTATCAACAATAGTTCATAAACGTGTCGTGAGTTTGTTCCATGTATATTATATCACAAGCCCATGTGGAGTTATGGTCTAACTCTAGGCGTGGCCTGCAATACTGGTGGAACAGCTCCATATTTTATTAATGATGTAATGCCCTTTTTTCTGCTGTTGATAGAATCTTCTGTGATGTTATATTTTAAACCATTGACGCCTCCACGGCACCACTACCTCCACATTACACCTAAACTCAGTGGAAGCCTGTTTAATTTACAGTCTTCGGCTGTAGTTGGGGTATCAGTATCAGAAAATAGCCTAGTATTTCTAAGTTCAAGCAGATGCTCAAGAAGGTGTCATTTTCAGCCCCCATAGCCAGATTGCACCGTCTTCCTTTGCTACAAGGAGTTGATATTCTAAATACTAGACATTAAAAATGTCGTCAATATTCAAGTAGCTTGGCACGGACATGGGCCTTAAGAAGTGTCTTGCCTGAAATCGAGCCAATGATATAACACTTGTCTATAAAGTCAATTACGTAACAGGGGATTATAGCCCAGAAAGATCTCAGAATAAAGAGGAGGATTTCGACGAGATATAAAAAATAAAATATTGCCCCACAAATGAGAGATAAACTCAAAAAACTAATAATGGGATAAAACTGCAGCACACTGAATCAGGAGGTCTAGGGGCACAGGGCTAGGGTAACAAGTCTAGCTGGACGGTGTTGACAAAAAGTATTACTTGCACACTGCTGAGCTGATCAAGCAAACAAATAGATCTGAGGGACCATAGTATACTGGTTGTGTGTGATATATTGACAGAAGGGATTATGATAGTCTTTTCTCCTATCTAAAAATCTCTGGTCAATTTTATACATGGCATTAAATTCCTTGCATGTGTGTGTTAGTGTTGTTTTTAAAAAAAGTGTTAAGTATACTATCAATAAATTAAAAGGCGCTTCTTACTTCAAATAATCATCACTTTATTTCCTTCTTTTATACAGAAATGCCATGGTCACTGAGGTTTTGAGGTGGTTTTGTCTTTGTGCTGTTCTTCTTTTCGCCTTTTGTAGCTTCACTTTTATCTGGAAGACCTGTGCAACGACAGGAGATATACCTGATAATCCCCTTGTACATGTTTCCTGCTTCTTGATAACAAAAAGCCACCATGGTTTATTGAAGGCTCCAAACCCTGGTATATTGCTCTTTATAGTGGAGACGTGAGATGAAATGTAATGTAACGTCACAATAACGAATATGTGAAGCATGACTCTCAGTGTCTAACATGAAAACATGTATTTGTTGTACGGTATTCTGCACAAAGCAGGTAAACTATTCTATAAGAAAATTAACTAGATGGTAATTTCATACTTCATAATATTTGTCTTAAACTGTTCCTGACTTTTGTCTAGTCTGCAATGTCACAACACACCAGCAACTGTTGACTTGTTTGTCCTTCTGCTAGGTCAATATGAATATCACTCACAGCAACTTCCAATATCCCGATAAATTTAATTCCTGTGGTAAATGTACACAAAAATCGTTTCCATGGTTACCAGTGCATACCAGTTAACTGCCTTTGCTACTCAGTAGCACATTAAAGTCCATGCTCTTACAGTATAACGAGATAGCCAGGTACTTACAGAATTTTTCACTGCTACTTACCATTTTTCAGTCTATAGATTCCATATTGATCTTTTCATACTCCACTTCTTTTTTTGTTTGATGCATTTTTAACTTTACCAACAGATGTTTTCTTACAATTGAGGCAATAGAGGAATATTGTAATCATCATCTTTGGATCTGGTTTCCACAGAATTTCATAGTGTTCGCACATAAACCACCAATTCATTGCACATGACGGTAAATAAGCAACAACAGTCCCACAATGCTTATACACAGTTAGTTCAAAGGCAAATCTTGTCAGTGAATGCATGAGGCAAGGTATTTTATGTTGTGGTCTCACACCATTCCACTTTCATGCACATGAATGTGCTAATGCTTTGTTATTCTGGATGACTGATTTATCTTTATCAATGTGATGAGCTATACTTTTGAGAAATTCTTTTCATTGTGGAGGATCTTGACTTGTCTTGTCGCCAGAACTTTGTAACCATTTCATACACAGCAGCGTGTCATTCTTTGTCACAGATATTTGATGTTTCGCATCCTCCCCTCACTTTCATTGCTAAATCATCAGATATGGACATAAAGGATTTCAAATGATCTGTTGATAATTTTGCAGCCTCAGATGTGTGTGACCTAGTATCTGTTCTCAGTTGTTCGTGGTCAGGTGTCTTGGTTTCACATCAATCTACAGAAATCCACATGGTTTTGAGGTGGCTTCTTTGTTCATGTCATCATATACTTTGGCTTATCTGGGAACATGTGATGACTCATGGTCTTGATTGTTTGCAAATCCACAGGCATGCTGCCTGCAATTAAATACTGACAACTTTGGCACATAGTCACTGTGCGTGGCTCTTAGAAATTTTGCATGAGCACTATAACACTAAAATTGCGATGGTGGCTGGCTTCGGGGAATAAATCTATCATTCTTTCATCTTTGCTAATAACACTCATCTGACCGTTGAATAAATCTCTCTTGTTCCAAGTTTGAAAGGTATACCTCTAATAAATTCAATGTTTGGAATTTTTTTTCGCATCTCGTCAAAGGAGGACTGCTGATGTGTGTAACAAATGATTATTCTCTCAGGTGGAGGTGCAATGGTCTCATTGGCTCCTTGAAAAAGGTTGTACACATACAGGTCTTGCCAAAACTGGTAGGGGCTGCCACAATTATCGTAAAATGATGTTTGAATTTGAAGTTCGCATCGACTTCGTGTCATGTTTTTGGCCTGCCTGGACTTTCTGAATGTAGTGACCCTTGGCCTCCTTCTGTTGGTACTCTGGAACTCATCTATGGCTGTATTTGAGAACCTTAGCTGGGAATTGTAACCACTCTTAGATTTTTGTCCCTGTTTTGGGACCTACTGACCATGGTTTGTTGTAACCATGGTTGTCTTTGGTATCTATCTAAACTATGAACCTGACGCAAATGTGCATCTATGTGAGCTATGTTTTGTTTTTGACAAACAGGACATGTACTCATGTATTTGTACCACCACACGAAAGATTGAATATTTATTTCTACTTATAACTTTTGAGATGTATTTGTGTCTTTTTGTCCAGAACCACTTGCTGGTAATCATTACCCTATTCCACAGTCTGAACTCTTTACTCTCCATAAGCTAACCTGTCCCTGTCTAACCTATTTACACATGGAAGTATCGTTGTCCATATTGCACACATTCTTCTGTACAATTTTGACATAGGCTGTATTAGCCCAAATAAATTAAAGGATATTCAGTGGGTAACTACTCATAACATGTTTCGAAGCCTGTACCCATACATGTCTCTCTGAGTAGCAGCTCCTTGTCTACGCTAAATATTCAGCAAAGACAGCACCAATAACAATGAATAATATGAACATGTCAAATGAAGCAATAGCTAAATAAGTGAAGTTTTACTTATGACTGAAGAACATCATTATGGATATAAGATACCTATCAAACCAAACACAATTACTTAATTTGTATAGTGCAGGTTCAGATAAGAACATTTAGACTTACCCCCGAACCAGCATGTACCCTTTCTAGCTGGATAGTTTACCATAGTTAAACCACCTGCCAGTGTATAACTGAAGTACAAACTGGGGATTCATATTCAGTCCCAGTGATTGCAAAAAATAAACAGTTGCAGCTAGACCACCTGTACAAACTGAGAGAAATCCTAACAAGTGCTGCAACAATGGACATCCAGCACCAGAGATGTAAAACAAACCCCAGAGATAGAACCAGTTCCCGTGACCCTATTAATTACCTCACAACGAACGAAGGAGCCACAAAAGAACCCAAAAGATAAGAGAATAGCGGGAGCTTCCAACAAAGATGGATGCCAGAGGAGGAAATCGGTATGCAGCCTACTAGTGAGCATGTGCATACAATATAAATGATGCATTACTACTGCCACAGGTGCTGTGCCACACCACAGGGCCTTAACGGCAGTCTCTGCAGCAGCATGCATTGGCACTGGACCCACCAAAAATTTTTGGGAGCTCTGGCAAAGTACAAAAAGTGTGTGTAGGCTAGCTTAAGCCACCTATGGTGTAGTAATGTGTCTTTAATATATATTACTTTTAACGTATTTTTACCACACTTTGGTCCATATCGTTTCTAGTACTGCAGGTAGTGCTCCCAAATTTCAACGAGTTTTTTTTCTCTTAGCCTGATTGACATTCCTGCAGTTCTGTGAAGATTCACTAAAAGCTCTTAAAAAAATAGCATTTTCACAAGTTGGCCAACATATGCCATATTATAGGTGGCTCTGCCACTATCAAACTTCACCTACATTTCCATACCCTTTAAAAATCCCGAAAGTTATATTTGGGTAATTTGAAAGCTGTGGACTGGATCACAACCACAAGCAAAAGATAACAAATGGCAGAACTGATGGACAGACCGAGAGACTAACAAGAGTGATTGCATAAGCTCTGCAGCCTTTGGTCAGCAAGGCTAAAAATTACAATCAGGCATCGTTCCTTGAATTTAATGCTTGACCTAAATATACACAAGGAATCTTCCTTATTCTCTGATTCATAGGGACATAACACAGGTCAACACTAATCACATCGACACATTCTAGCTCACTTCAATAAATTTTATATCAACAAAATATCTACAAATAAAAGGCCCGTGGGGCTAATGCTCTGCTGACATATAATCTGATGACCATCACCAAAAGTTCATTTCCTCAAATGCATTCCCACCATTAGTCGAGAGAAATTAATCAAGATCATTCACATGATGCAATATCAAATTGCCACATGAACACACGTGCGGCATATTTGGTATTGTGCCTCTTTTTCTTTATCAACACATTGAAATTTAGCTTCCTCAAGTACTTAGTGACCATGAAAATTTGGGTCAAGTCACAGAACATACATTCTCAAAATGCAGAATTTTGCTACATCCTTTGCTACATCCCTATTGACCTTAAAAATTTAGCCAAGATCATTCAAAATTTGAAAGAAACACCATCGGCCAAATGCATATTTAGTAAAAATTTAGAAGTGGTCTCTTTATTCATAATCAAAATAATCAATTTAATGTTCTTTTAACACCTGTAATGCTAGTTCCACTTAATACCACCAGTGCTGCCACAATGATTCCACGTCAGACTTTTGTTATTACGTTTCTGTAATGGTATATTGATACAAGCATACAAATTCAGATGTAGTGACCATAATAAAAATTTAACTTCCTGAAATGTATTTCCTTTGGGATCTTGAAAAAGAAGGTCAAGGTCATCCATATTATCACAAAATAAAACTTCTAAATTTGCTTGACATTTGTGGTACATTTGGTAGCATTAGCCTAATTCTTTCTAAACAAATTAAATTTCATGTTTTCAGCACCTTTTGGTCCATATCTATTGTAAAACTGCACACCACCAAATTTCAGCACATTTTCGTTTTTTTTGCCTGACATTCCCACCAAGTTTCAAGCTGATTTACAAAAATCGTTTCACAAAAAAAGCATTATCAGAATTTTACTTTTTTAGCCCAAAATATTGCATAACTCCAAATACAGCATTTGGGCTCGATAAATTACAATGAACTGGGTTGTGTCATTTATGGCATTCACGCATACTCCCTTGAACCAGTCTTTTGAAGAATGGGGATTTGGTGCTGTTGGTATGTAGGTTTCCCACTTTCAGCTAGGCGATTGGTGCCAAAGGTTGCTGGTTCGAGACCCAGCCTTTACGTGGTCACAAAACATCATACCACTACAGATGTTGCCAGCATTATCAAAATCATGCTAGATTTTTATACACTTGACAAGTCCTGAAAGTTATATGGGACTAACATGAAAACTGTTGACTATTGTGGATAAATGGACAGATGAGTGATTGCCAAGCTCAGGGACCAATGGTCAGCATAGCCAAAAATGGACTACAGAAGACATGCCTAAAAGGGCAATTTTTTGTTGGAAAGTCCAAAAGATAGCGAGAGAAAAAAGAACTCCCATGTAAAATAAAAAAATAAATACGGGTGTGAAAGGTCAACCAATGCTTTTGACCTTGTATTGGTTAGCCACAGTACTCCAACCACTGCCTGAGGCATCTAATGTATGCCAACCAAGGTACTGGCCATGACTGCCCTTCAGGGACCTTGCCTTTGCCAGCCAAGGTGCCCCCTTAGCACTGCCCTTGAGGTATCTTGTGTGTGCTAGCCAGGGTACTCCCTGCCACTACCCTTTAGGAACATAGCCTATGCCAGCCATGGTCTCCTTTAGCACTGCCCTAGAGGAGGAATCTCGTGTACATTAGCCAAGGTGCTCCCTATCACTGCCCTTCAGGTACCCTGTGTATGCTAGCCAAAATAAATCATGTCTGTCCTTGAGGTATCTTGTGTATGTTAGAGAAGATACTACCTTCCAATGCCCCTGATCTATTTTTGTGTATGCAAGCCTTGATACTCTTGAAAACTGCCTTTAAGGTACCTCGTTTATGTATACCAAGATATTCCATTCTACTACTCTTGATGTACATTGTGTGTGCTAGCCAAGCCACACCTTCCAATGTTCTTGAAGCGTCTTCTGTGTGTGAGCCAAGATGCACTGCCCTTGAGCTACACTAGTACTGTGGATGCTGGTCAAAGTGCCAATGACCACTGCCCTTGTAGTCCTTGTGTATGCCAGCCACGATAGTCCCTCCTGCTGCCCTAGTGTGAGCTTGTATAAACATGATCAACTAGTCTAGGTGACCTCTACCAGTGCCCTTGATGTACATGTACCTTGTGTACACTAGCCAAAATACTCATCACTGGCCCAGAGATATCTTGCATAGCCTAGCCAAGGTGCCTGTAACAAACAATTGTGTATGCTAAGCCACTCCCTATCACTGGTCTTGCCATTCTTGCATTTGCTAGCTCAGGTGCCCCCTACCACTGCCCTGGGTACCTTGTGTTTGCTGGCGAAGATACTCCCTGCTACGGCCCCTGATGTTCCTTATACATATTCAGAAGGTGCCCCTACCATTGCCCTAGGGGTCGTGTGACAGGTCAGCGTATACCTTACCTGTATAGTCTTCACAGATTTGTGTGTCTTATATTTATTTCGAAAATGACATCCAAAACTTTTCTGTCCATTTTTGGAGTGTTTCTTTGTGCCCCCCCCCCCCCCCCCCCCCATGGCGCCCCCATCTCAATAAAGACTGGAGAATTTATGTTTGTTAAATTAACTTTAATTCCTAAGCAAATTATCACTGAAATAAAGTTATACATTAAACCAGCCTTACATACATTAGCTTTTTACAAGTACCAACCATGTAAACAGGGAAACACACTTTTGTTAGCATCTTGCAAGCTGATAGAATGTATTTTTAAAGCTCACATGATTTGTTCCCAGTTGCAAAATAAAGTGTGGTATCCTTACAAACAAATCAGACCTACAACATGTTAAACATTATAAAGAAATTAATAATAATAAAATAATAGTGCACAAATTAAAAAAGTAAAACACATTATCTAAGCAATTAGATCCCACTTACAATTTTAGGCACTAGTACAGATGTGCATTGATCATTCACCCTTTTCCCTTAGTAAGATTGAGTCAACTTTTCTGTGGGGATTGGTTGGGCCTAGGTGCCCGAATCCACCCCCACAAAAGCTGCTGACCCATGTCTTGTTCTGTTGACAGATCTCATCTACAATTTTATTTTGAATTGTTTTTCATTCCAACTGAAGCTAGTGTAAACATATTGAAGTAGATGACATTTGACAACCAGCTGGTTTAAGGGGGGAGGGGTTTAAATACTTAAGAAATCAGCCCTGATGCCTAACAAGACCACAACATGCCTGATGACAGCAATACATTGCTCTGCCTAACCGGTTCTGATGACAGTTACATGTACACTGAAACTTCCATATACCGAACACCTCTTTATACCGAACACCTTTTTCGGTCCCAATTGTATATTTTCATTATAAGCAAACCTCACAATACTGAACACCTCCTCTACATCGAACACTATTGTCTGGTCCCAAAGGTGTTTGATATAGGGAGGTTTCACTGTAGTTATGACAAGGAGGTTACTCGAAGTAGCCTTCTTGGTTATAATGCCCATGTACATCATATCCAACATTAGGTAATTTGGTGTAATTCAGCTGAAACAATGGACACTCTTCATTTATGCACAAAGACAATCTGTCTCACAGACTACCCAATGCCCCCTGTTGGGAAATTTCACACCCCTATAATGACTTAAAAGTATTTGCAGACATCAAATAATACATTACCTGTGAAGACATCTGACAAAACATGGACAGTTTGGATGTTGAGTTCAAGTTATATTGTACATTAAACACATTCCACTGCGAACACTTGTAAATAAAATTTGATAAACAAAACCACATAACATAATAAACCTGAACATCATTTCCTTGCAGCCATTCTGTTAGAATGAACATACATGTATAACACATAGCATCAAGCAAGACAAAAATATAAAACCTGATCTACATCAGGTTATTAATGTCATTTCCCAATTGCATATACAGATCAGGGCCACTGATACTTCTGGATTATCAAAGTTGCAATCCACGTAATAAATAAATATATACATGTGGTCCTATATCAAGTATATATCAAATACCTCTGTCAAACTCATACAGACAGACCAGTGCCCACATATTCTGATTAACTCAGTACCAAGGAATTCAAAAACCATCATTTTATGCACACATGCAATCTAATTCATCTACTACCACACCATACATGTACTTGATGATTGCAGTAAATGTAACTTACATGCAACAGACCTTGGTTCACTTCAGTAACTGGGCAGTGCTGCACCCATTGGCCTGCAGCTACATAATTTTACCAGTGTTCTAGGGCACCAAAATGATATCCTGTTTCTTTTTTTCCAGATATTATGAACAAGAGGCCCATGGGCCTAATGCTCTGCTGATGATCATCAAAAATCATTTCCTGAAATATTTTCCCTCCAGGGCCTTCAAAATATTAATCAAGGTCGTCAATATCAAACTTTCACATGATACGCATTTACGGTAACTTTTAGTATCATTTGCCCTATTCTGCATCAAGATATTGAATTAAATGTCTTTTTACATGCTATAAGACCTTCAAAAATAGATCAAGGTGACACAATCTTTGGGTCAAGGTGACCCAAAAAGTAGGTCACCATGTTCAGTTTTATGTACAATTTACTCCAGTGCAATTTTGGTCTGCAGGCTCAATTCTCTTTGCCATTGATGTCCAAGCTCCACATCACCATGAAAAATCACCTCTTCCAGTTTTACACGTCTGACGACTTAACAAAAATATGTCCAGGTCACAGATCTTGTTGAACATATTAGCACTAGACATGATACATATATCCTATACATTTGGCATCTCTAATTCAATTATATTTCTTAATATGGAATTTTATATCTTTTAAGACATTTTACCTTATAATTTTCCTCGAAGTATAGGTGCCAATACTACATGTAGTTCCATTAGCAACTGATATTTTGACCTTTTTACACTAAATTTCATGAAGATCCACTAAATATTAAGAATGTACATAAAACTATAGCTGGCACCACCAACATTGACGTCATCCTGCTTTTCATACACATTGCAAGTCCCTAAAGAAATATGGGTATAACTCAAAACCAGTGGGGTGAAGAGTATTCAGACAATAACCCTTTAGTCCAAGTGGCCATTTGACCTTGACCTTGAACTCTGATAAAAAATTATTACTGTTCAAAATGTGTGCTTTGCATCCAGCCTTTCCTTACATAGCCAGTTCAAATTGAGTGAAAACTTTTTGACTTATTGAAGAAAAACAATAAACTTGGACAAAGCGCCCAAGTCCATTATCATTGGGTCATGGTAACCCCAAAACCAGGTCACCAAGTTTAATTTTATGTACAATACATGTATACCAGTGCAATTTCATTTGCAGCCTCAATTACCTTTGCCATTTATGTCCACGCTACACCATGCCATTACAAAATCATCTCTTTCACCTTTACAGGACAGGTGACCAGCAAAAATAGGTCAAGGTCACTGATTAGATCCTATGAAGTGGCATGTCAAATTCAATTACTTTTTTCGACATGAAATTTTTCTATCTTTCAACACATTTTGGCTCAATATTGTCCTCAAATAATAGGTGGCTTCACTAGTATCATATGCACCCAAACTTTTGACCTCCTCAATTATCCCACTACATTTCAGGAAGATCTATTTAACATTAAAGATGCTAGAGTGGTCAAAAGATTTTATCATTATTTCCCATATATTACATAATGCTACAGGTGGTGCCATCAATATCAAACTAGACCTAGACTTTCATACACTTGACAAGTCCTGAAAGTGATATGGAGCTATCTTCAACCATGTTGAGTGTATCATGCTCATAAGCAAAAGTGTAAGGAAGGGTGGAACAACAGATGAACAGACAGACAAGTGCAGGCAAAAGCTCTGCAACCTATGGTCAGCAGAGCTAAAAACAAAAGCAAAAAAGCAGGTTTTTGTTTGTTCAAGGTTGGTATTGAGCAGCCTTCTTCTGCCATAAAACAGAATGTGAATTAATTCACCTAAGTTCTTTAGTTTTTTCTTTCAATTGAAAATAAACACAAAAACATATTTCAACTTCAACTTTCTTGGCAGACATTGCCCAATCAAAATAGGACTTGCTGTTGAGAGTTTGGCAATGAAGATGAAACACACAGAAGTTTTTACAATTTACCACTGATAATGTACAAAAAGACATTGGGGGCAGACAAGCAGTTGGTGAGGAATCTGAACCCAAGTTTTCACTGTTAGATATAATCTGCTTCCAACAAAAGGTAGATGTGGTCAGTTGCTTTACATTTGCATGATGCGATTGTCATGTAACCATAATCACAACACACACCCGTATGCATGATCTGTTGAGGTTTTCAATACACTTTAAGTTGAAATAATTGACAAGAGAAACGGACCATTTCAAGGTGTTCCAGCATGTCCATAGCGCACACACACACACACACACACACACACACACACACACACACACACACACACACACACACACACACACACACACACACACACACACACACACACACACACACACACACACACACACACACACACACACACACACACACACACACACACACACACACACACACACACACACACACACACACACGTCAGCATGTTCATCTCAGTTAATTTTCCCCTTTATCTGACACAAATGGCCCGGTATAAAGGGTCATCAAATGAACTCTTTCAGAGCCAATCACGTCTTAAGTGAATCTAATGAAGTCAAACTAGCCTGAATTATCATTAGAATCTCAGATTTGTACTCCTCGTAAAAAGGCCTTTCATTCAAGTACCAGTATGCTAATAGTTCCAGAGAGAAAATCCCAAGTCAACAGCTTTTCTGCTGTTGACTCAGTCAAAAATTTGGCACTTAAAGAGCAGATTCTCTTCACTGAATTTTTCATGGCCAACTTTGAGCAAGTTGATGAGATTGATAGGGGGTATACATAATCAAGAAACAGATCTTAGTAACACTTACACTAATGTTATTACGGGCTGAGCATTCAGAACTTCATTCCTATCCCTCCTGAGTTAAGACTGAGTCCATCACGTTTCTTGGCAGTTATCTTGATAGGTCTTATCTACAATTCTCATTCAAAGTTTTTAATTTCGGATGAAACAATAAGCATTAAAGACAACATTTTACAGCCAGCCAGTACATGTATTGACCAAATTGGTGGGGAAGGGGGATGATGAAGTTAAACACAAAATACCCAAAATGCAGATGTTATTTTACATGAGACAAATTTGTAAGTCTGTGGTCTCATTGGGGGGGAGGGAGACCATTGTATATGCTGGGTATCAACATATGGCTTTCTACATTATGAAAACCACATTCTGGCATGAGCACTATCAATCTCTCATCACCCTGAACTACATGTACCTGCACGTCATGTAGATACAACAACTAACTAAACTCCAGATCACCGAGGACCTATGAACAAAGTGTACCTGCCTCTTCGCCACTTTGCCATGAAGCAAGATCCCGAGGCTCACCAATTAAATGTCTGGTTGCCCTTGAATATGAAATTGCAATCTAGGTAAACTTTCATAGGACTTACCCTTGACGTCACAAAACATATTATATATGTGTGTGTATATATATATATATATATATATATATATCTTTGACTATGAAATTGCGATCTTGGTAAAACTTTCAAAGTACTTACCCTTGAGGTCACTATACATAATATATATTGGAATCTCCATATTAAGACCACCTAAGGGACTGAGAAAATGTGGTCATAAGCAGGGAGTGGTCTTTAACAATGGGGAATATAATTGAATTGAGGATAAACAAAAAGGGGTCTGTAAATTGGTGGTCTTAATTGGAGAATCTAATATATATATATATATATATATATATATATATATATATATATATACACATTTGAATGGGTGGACTTTATAGAGAGATTCAGAATTGAGAGCAAGTAAAATGTCAAAACAACTTGCTCCGAGGACTAGCAAGGAAAAAGTAACTGGTAAGCCCAGGGCTGCATAGACTGTCAACGCACAAGTCTTTTAGCACTCTTGCATCCATCAAAATTCACCAGCACACCTGCATAATTTAATATAGTATTACATGTAAATAACTACACACATCACCTGTACATAAAATAATTCACATTTGTGACAAAAAAGAGCAACATATTAAACAAAACACATGGAGACACTAATCTGTTAATATCTGCTTAGCCTTCTTGTACATGCTCATTTGGTTAAAAATATCAGATGTCTTATTCACATGTATCAATCAAAATAGATTTGAATTGCGCAACAATGGAATTAAAATGGACACTCAATGCACGCACAAATTTGCATCAGTGCCACCGCTGCATTTATTTGTCCAGAGATTAGCTGCCACACCACAATGTTGTAAGTCTTCTGTACGAGTCACTACCCCCAGCAAGCGCCTTCATTTAACATTTTTAATTTGGTACTTCAAAACAAACACCAAAAGGTGAGTTTCCAAACAGTGACAAATCTTCTGTGGATATGGCAGACTGATTGCTACACTGTAGCAAGTTTTCTGTAGATGAGATGCCACAGTGAAGGCAAGTCCTGTATATCTTACACTTTGACTTGTCACATTGTACATACAGCAAGTCATACACATGTACAGGCATTAAAACTAACACATCGGTCATGGAGCACCTATAACGTGGAAGTATCTCCTCTGCTTTTGTGTTCCCATACTGTTTGAAGTTATCTATTTACATAAAATAATTTCCCATGAACTTTTATCTTGTTGACATTTGCTGCATCTCATGAGAATGAAAATGTTTTAAAACAAAATTGTGGACCATTTTTTTTTTATTCAGTGTAGTATTCTGTATTTTGTACAGAGACTGGTTCCTGTCTTTCTCAATTCAGTACCACTGCAACTTGAACTTAATCTGTTAATATGCAAAAGACAGTTGAAAAAGTAGTAAACAAACCAGGTTGAGTTGACAACCAGTAAGATTTCTATGGCTTTAGAACACACACATACCAAAGAAAAAAGAAAAAAGAAAAGGAACTTCAAATTGATCTTTTTATTATATTAAAAATAAGTCTTGGGTTTTGATTTTGGAATAATTGCAATTTTTCACAAAATGTTCTCTATATTTTGGGGGGGGTTTTTTTGATGAAATGAAGCTTGCCAATGTACATGTATCACAATGTTGTATGGGGAAGGGAAAAGAGATATACACATGACTGGACTGGGGTTTGAGCTTCCAGAAAGTCTTTGTATATTGTAAGTCCTACATGTAATGTGAACATCATGCCATAATATCAGAGGTTTGCCCACATTCATGTTTCACCAGTTGTGTCATACCTATATATCAGAGACTTGACTGATTCACCTTATTTACACAGCGCAGCAACCAAGCAATTGAAAATACCGTGCACATGGGCCTTGATGGCACAAACATTCATACTATACATTGTAGACACGTTCTGATGGCACACAAACATTCATAATATACATATTGTAGACAGGACTTCTTGGCACACAAACTGTCATACATGTGTGCTATACACTGCAGTGGGCCCTACTGCCACACAAATATCCACAGTATAAATTGTAGATGGGCCCTGCAACCATACAAACATTCATACCTTAATCATTAAGACCATGCGAAGATATTATTAGGAAGCTTAACCACTCACAATTTTTGGTGTACATGTATATAGAACACAGTATTTCAGTTAAAGGCTTGCGCACATATATTCCTCTTCACAAGGCCAGCCTTTAAGGTGAACACACTTTCCATCTCTTTCTGAAGTTTCACAAATGGTAAGTTTGAATCATTGAACACGCATTCCACAAAATATTTGGTGAAAAGTTGCAGTTTAAGCTGGTCCATTTTGTAAGCAATCTGCTTAACTCATTCCATACTATGGTCACAGGCCTTGGTCAGCGGTTCTGGCACTGCCTGGCAAGTCATGCTGCAGCTGCCGTTGTGGCAGCTGCAGCATGACTTGCCAGGCAGTGCCACAACCACGGACTTCAGACTATAGGCATGTTGGTACTTGAATGAAAGCTCTCTTCATGAAGAATTTAAATACGCAATTGTTGGCTTAAATCTAGGTAAATATTCGGAAAAATCAGCGACTGGTATGGAATGAGTTAAGCTGGTCCATTTTGTATGCAATCTGATTAATGATTGGCAATAAACCAGTAAGATAAAGAAACCACTTGGAAGCACACTTGCCGCTGGAAGCACTGCAGGTGACAGGCTCCTACAATAGTCCCCTGCTTGTATTCAATGCTTTCAGTGAAAAACCTATTAACAGGGACAAACAATTTCCAATATTGTGTATTTTTTTCTAGTTCATTTAAATTGAGACGGAGTCAATAGTTTGCCTTGGCATGCATCATGTTTTTTCCCCTCACACATCTTATCTACAATTTCATCCAAGGCATTTTTCATTCCTGTTGAAACTAATCCAAAACCCTGAAGCAGACAATATTTGACCACTGGCCAGTTTTTGACTTGTTTAAGGGAGAGGTGTTAAAATTATACTTTGAATATAAGTACATGGGGAAGCCCTTTAATATATTTTAGTCAAAGGCCTTCTATTTATAGGCACTATGGGCTTGTATATGCTGGACGACCCAAATACATGTAGTCCAGATAATTTGATCTGGCAAGGTTTCACAGATTTCATTTATTCATTATATTCAATGACTTTTCCATTTATGTTACATTCTAGGGGCAGAATGCTGATAGAAAACTTAAGGGTACTCCCTCCATGGGGGAAAAATGTTTCGCCAATGTTGAGGGTACGAGTATCGTGAAGAATGGGGCTGCAGCATGCAGGGCATCAGCCAGAACGTACTTTAACATAGCGAGAAAGGTTTTGAAACTACATTGTACTTGTCTGTAGGACAAGCGACACAAAATTTTCATTTGCCTTTCCTCATATCACTCATGCTAATGAAGTGTATCTAAATTTTGGTTTAAAAAGGCATGTTTTAATGGAAATTATTTTGTCGTACAGTGAGTTTATGTGTCTGTTATACCAACAAAATTTGAAATTTAACATGAATTTTACCAATAAAAATGACTTGTCATTGGGAAAAGTGACATTTGAAAGTCACTTGTCCTCAAAAGGATTTCACTTATTCTGGACAATAAGATCATAGGAGTTTTCACACCAGGCTGTTTATAATTAATGGAGAGAATTAATTGTTTTAAACCATGATAGTTTTCCCCTAAAATATGTATTTTGTAGATCATTTTGGTGATACTTCTACAGCTACACATTGCATAATTATACAATGAACTTAATCACATGTAATTATTTCCTATCAAAATGCAACTTGTTGAAGACATTGATACCAACCAGAAACACCATGAATATATTGATGATATTCACCATGTTAACTTGTGTCTTACAACTGGCCATCAAAAGTTGTTGTCCGGAAGACATCATATACTGCATATTGAATAGTAACTTTTTTTGACAGCATTATGTAGGTTTCCTCATGTTTATCAATGAAATATTGTGACCCACTTTCTGTTTGTATACATATGTATAGCGAAACCAAACAAACTTTTAAATCAGTTTAAAGTGACAACAAAATTTTGTGCCATGTTCTGGACAAAAAACAACATGGGTACTGCATCAAGATGCAGCCACTGCTAGAATTGAAACTAAGTCCCTCTTAAAAGGCCACAGATTTTGTGAAACAGTGAATCATTCCATCCATACTAATGGAACCACTTTTAAAAGTTGAAGTTTTTCTACTTAAGATGTCTGCATAGAAGCATCTATGACAGAGGCCCATGCACTGCACTTGTCTTTTAACACGATTCATAAAAGGAAAATTTCCCTTTAAAACTGTAACAGATAGCTAAAGATGTTAAAGGGCAAAGAATTTCAACAGTTTGTTGTTTTTCTTTGTAACATCCTGCACTTTTTTGCATGTAACAAAACCACCACTATAGGTCCTGAGCTGTTGGTGACCCCTTGAAGCAAACTGCTAACAAAAACATACCAAACACTGTCTTATGACACAGTCTTTCTGGGGTCCACACATTTACCAGACAAAATATCTTTAAATGTCCAGTGACCCTGAAAAGAAAGAAGCGTGAAGTGCACGCCAGAATATCCTAAATTCTGAGCATATTCCTGTGCCAGCACAAGCAGTACCAGTGATTCCTTTAGTTGACCTTGACTTTTCTTTGCACAGAATAAAACGAGACAGAATGACCCGTCACAACTGTCGTAACTGATCTTGAACTGTCCAACACAGTGAGTTGAGATAATACCGAGTGCCCCTTCTTAAATTGGCCCTGACTGCCTTTCTTTGCCATAGAGTAAGATGAAACAGAACTTTGTTGCTTGTTTCTGTCTTTCCCCCTGCCGCTTGTACCCTGTATTTCCACCAACAATGGTTTCCAGGGCTTCCACGATGCACTGTAGCATTCTGTCATGGCCATTTCAGGGACAGTACGGTGGTGGGGGTGACTGTTTCTTGCCTCCTGGTAGAAGTGTTTCCTCAGGACCCTGCTCTTGACACCCTGACGCTGCTGTATCAACCGTACCTTCAAAAGTTACAAAAACGGTATTCAGGGTCTATGTTCATGTTTAATAGCAAGGGTGCAAGCTCAGCTGGCCTCTGGGCATATATTATTTTTATGCCGCAAGTGACATGCAGTATCAAGCAAGCTGTGGCTCTATACCGGTCCTTTTACTTTGTTTGAAATAATATTTTCATCTCCGTTTCTGGTTTCCACATGTTCTATGCCATTTTAACGACAAAATACACATTGACAACATGGCAGACCATGTCTGCCCACTAAAAAGTCCTGCTATTGATCCAAGCCACTAAAATGTGCTACCATCAATCCAGGACACTGTCAGTGCTATCATGAATCCAGGACACTGTCAGTGCTATCATCAATTCAGGACACTGTCAGTGCTATCATCAATTCAGGACACTGTCAGTGCTATCATCAATTCAGGACACTGTCAGTGCTATCATCAATTCAGGACACTGTCAGTGCTATCATCAATTCAGGACACTGTCAGTGCTATCATCAATTCAGGACACTGTCAGTTCTATCATCAATTTGGGACACTGTCAGTGCTATCATCAGTTCAGGACACTTTGCTGCTACCATTAACCCATGAACCTCAGAGTTACCATCCATCCCAGCCTGCGTTGCGTCACCCACAAAAATATGTATGATTTTTGGCTCCATCATTATTTTCCCCAACTAGCAACCTCAGCCCATAAAATGGTGATGGCTGCAAATAAATGCAGGTGCAACCCTTCATATAATTTGGCTCTTTACACACTTATGCACGGAGTAAACAAGAGGTTCATGGGCCTAATGCTCTGCTGACATATAATCTGATGACCATCACCCCAAAAAATGATTTCCTGAAAAGCATTCCGTCCATGATCTTCAACCAAACTTCCATATAATACACATTTGTAGTACATTTGGTATCATTTGTCTGTATACTGAACAACTGTCTCTATACTGAACACCTCTCTGTACTGAAGACGATTTCTTGGTCCCGAATCTATACTTTCACTGCTATCAAACCTCCCTATACCGAACACCATACTATACCAAACACTTTCTTTTTTTTTGGTCCCAAAGGTGTTCAGTATAGGGAGGTTTTACTGTAATTACCTGGTCCAGCGACCACACTGTACTCAGGCGGGCTCATCATCACAGTTGCTTTCACTGCAGGTGTGGTCATCTGTTGCTGGTGATGGGCCATGCATTCTGGAGGTGGGTACGTCATCAATATGGGACCCTGTGTGATGTGTACTTGCTGTATGGCCGGGTGGTATACCACTGTCGCCTAAAAACAGAGCATACGTTTCACTGCCAAGTATATTAATGTACAAACCCTTCCACTGTGCTACCCTGATCCAGTACTAGATGTACATGTGTAAAACCTTGTTTTAATGACACCATCTGTTCCCCACAAATATGTCATATAAATCAGTCAAACAGCAAAGGAACTTTGATTGTATGTCCCTCAAAACTTGTATCATAAAGTGAGCTTGCTGGGTATCTGAGTGTCATTATAATGAGGTTGAACTGTAATGTTGGTGTTTTGCTGAGTAGGTACAATACAAGCACAGCCTACATTGAAATCCAATCCTCCTTTACATTTCAACCAGTACCAAGCCCTATCCCAATGACCGCAATCACTTCCGAATCGTTATACTGATATTTTTACAAGCTGCTTAGATTAAATATAACACTATACTATCGGTCTATATTGCAGGGCTCAAAATTGAATAGCAGTTGCCCCGTTGCACGGACAAGTTCAATTACCTCACTTGGTTGCCCACTGGACAACTGTGCAGTTCGCCAAGGATAAAGGCAACAAGATTTGTGTGGCTTGCCCAGTCTATTCTAACGATGTAGTGGACTTAGAATTTTCTCTGAATAAAACAAATCAAACCAAAAACAGAAAAGAAAAAAAAAAGCTTGGATCTTTCATCAAGATGACCACAAGCATTGGGACTATCACAAAGTAAAATCAAATTCCACCATGTAAGGCTACATTCTTTGCTAGATTGGGCAGGGGCTGGGTGGGTGGTAAAAGACACATTTCCTGTTTACTTTCACTGGTATCAATATTCAACAATAACTTCACTTCATTAAATGAGTGGTGCTAGATGTTTTGAAAAGGTTGACATGAATTTTACAGTGCAGTGGGTACAATGTAAACTAAATATATTATTAGAAGGTAAAGATTCCAAGGAATTAGAGAACACTTGTCAACGATGGTGCACTACTTCTTGACTTGGCTGAATATTCAGCCGAGACCGCATACACATTTTTATGTACTTGTGAGATCTATTAGTTTCTTGTTTAGTGATACAGTGGCAAAAACCCTGTTTGGGAATCAACTTTTAGTCAGCTTTGTGTTTTTTGTGGAAGAAACATGGATAGTTTGATCCATGGGGAGATCATGCAAATATGTCTTTCAGGTAGTAGTAGATTGTAAAAAGTGTTGTTTGATTTCATGGAAAATTCAAGAAATTTGCACATCAGTCAGATGTAAATGCCTATGTCAAAACAAATCCTGTAATTTCATTTTACTGGATTGTATAAGTAAATGCACATTTATATTACTTTTTTTTATGGTGATGGCACATTTAGTTTTACATTTTCCAGTGAGGATGCATATCAAAATTATTTGGCAATTATGTGAAAAAAGGAGACTGTCAAATTCTTAAAGTGCATGGACAGATGATATAAGGTTTTATTAAATATTGTTGTATACAATAGATACCTTTCTGCCAGATAACTGTATGCAGTAAATATTTCAAACAGACCCCTGATTTAAGATAATAATATTGAATATTATCATCATGCTTTATTTTTCCTGCTGTGGCGTACCATCAGTTGACAAGTCACAATTTGATGAAAGAGAAAACACATTCCCCTTATATACTTATGTGTATCAGAATGCCCGATTTGAGAAAAGTTAAGTTCCATGTATAGTGAGAGGGGCTTGTAATGTGATTCAATTACTCTACCCATATTTTTTCTCCATGTTAGACAAATGGGCAAGTTAATGAACTCCCAGGCAAGTTAAAGTTGTCTGCTAGTTGTCCACAGGACAAGTTGAGAAAAAAAAACTCATTTCTTCCCCTGATTGGCCCCATGAATAAGAAAACTGCTGCAATGCAAAAAGCCATCAAAAGTTGAGGCAAAACAATCTTGCTGCAGTTGATTACCCTCAATGAGGGCCAATGTAACTGTACTTAGTCAACGACTTTCAGTGACTGACATACTTACCCGGCTTCTCTGGACGTCCTGCAGACGGCCCCGCCCAGCTTTGAGCTCCTGATACTGGGATATAACACACAGGATGCAGTATACCTAAACAAATGTAACCCATAGACAGAGTTTTACTCACGTAGTATACCTACACAAATGTAACCCATAGACATAGCTTTGCTAGATGCAGTATCCCCGCACAAATGTAACCCATAGGCAGTTTTACTGGCTGCACTTAACCTACACAAATGTAACCAGAGACTGCTGGTGTCATTAGCTAATCACCCAAATGCTAATGTTTCAGTCATTTGGCTCAAGAAATTTGCATATGGCTCATTTACTGTAACATGAACTATTTCAGTTAGGTAAAATTCTGCAGTGATTGATGTTTTTATCTGGGTTTGGATACAAATTTTGAAGGCCTAGATTTGTCTTTGTGTAACCAATTGACATAGTTTTACTGCATGCAGTAAACCTACACAAATGTGACCCTTAGACATAGTGTTACTGGATGCAGTATAGTAGTCACAAATGTCACCCATATACATAGCTTTACTGGACACAGTTTACCCACACAAATGTAACCAATAGACATAGCTTTACTGAACGCAGTTTACCAACACAAATGTAACCCACAGACATAGCTTTACTGAATGCAGTTTACCAACACAAATGTAACCGATACACATAGATTTACTGAACGCAGTTTACCTACACAAATGTAACCCATAGACATAGCTTTACTGAATGCAGTTTACCAACACAAATGTAACCCTTAGACATAGTGTTACTGGCTGCAGAATATCTGCACACAGGTATGCCTGTACCAATACACAGCTCTTCACATGTGTACACCACCCTAAAAATACGAACACACTACTCAAACAGACTGCAGCCACTCCAAGTACAAATGAATATGTACATGTGTGAGGGGAATTTTTTTTCTTTT
Organism: Hermodice carunculata; assembly: GCA_964020975.1. Classification (NCBI taxonomy): domain Eukaryota; kingdom Metazoa; phylum Annelida; class Polychaeta; order Eunicida; family Amphinomidae; genus Hermodice; species Hermodice carunculata. The sequence goes on from OZ026619.1 coordinate 77,578,660, forward strand.
AAATTGTAAATGTGTTGCATGTACTTGTACATGTACAATGAACAAAGCATCACTGGACCCCGGTTTTTACACCTGGGGCTAGGTACCCACTGCCTGCTGACCTGCCAAACTGGGTGTTACCATATTACATTCTGTTCTGGTACTTTGTAATTACATGTCATTCATCCCTGTGCTACTGAGTCTGTATTGTTCTCATATCAGACCACTCAGAGACTATTAATGGTGCAGCCGATTAATGACCTTAGACCAACAGTGCATATATATGAAGTCAGAGTTGGATCAATCTTGGTCAAGGCTGTCATGTCGACTGTTGTAAAAACAGTTGTTGAAACTGAAATTGTTGTCATTGAATTGTATAAACACAGGTTAGAGTGTCATGAAACAACATACTATTTTTGCGGGGGTTTTTTTAACCAGAACTGAACGTCAGACCTGGCAGTTAGCTCAAACTAAATGCTAGCATCTGTTACTTTTGGTTCCTGTTGTACAATCTCACTTACAGTGCTTTATGTGTTTACAGCACAGCCAAATAGTTCAATATCCAGTAAATCACGAAGTGCCGCTGATGGTTGCAGAGTAAGACAGTTTACACACAAAATGTGCTTCACAGGTGACATGGCGTATACTATACATGTTTATATATATGAGTTTTACATCTTTCATTCTAACTGCTCAAAGATTATTTAATTCAACTCCTGGTACCTGTATGATATGCAATCAGCACATAGCACCACTTTAACCCTTTCTCCTTTAAACTTGCCAAAATTGGCTGGTGGTCAAATGTCTTTTGCTTCAGGGTTTTTCCCTAATTTCAACAGTAATAAAAAAAAAATTGACTGAGAATTGTAGACGCGACCTATCAAGATCATATGCCCCAGGTCAACAGCTTTCCATGGCATGGATTGGGCACTTAGTGCCACACCGATGCCAAGGAAAGCTGTCGACTCAGTCTGAACTCAAGGGGGAAAGAAGTTAATTCTTTTTCCATGGATCTCATACTTACATTGAGCAATGACAGGCCCAGCCATATGACCATCTGTATAATATTGAGAGTAAAAATACCCTGTAAGGAGAGAATAAAGAAGTTAAAATACTTGCCACAATTGTCAAAAGAGTATACCTTCACAAAGGCTGAACCTGTCTTACAACATCTAATAAGGCCACTGAGGATGGACCTAGTAGGACAGTGCACTTGAGATGAAATTGAATACACTGACACACAAAAGCATATCTGAGTATATATTGATCATATGCTTTCACATAAACCACTACCCCTTACAAAGAATTCAAGGTAATGATGCCATACATGTATCGGCAAGTTTCACAAATTGCCCCCAAAACACAGAAAAATTCTCATGAAAAGCAGGGACCACTGGTGCCATTAGCTAAATGCCAATGAGTCATTCCTTTGGCTAAAGAAATTTGCAAATGTGCTCACTTATTTAAACATGACTTATAGAAGAGCCTGGTCAAATTTTGCAGTGATTACTCTGTTAGTTCCTGATTTGGCTACAAATTTTGAAGGCCTCCATGTACATGTGCATCTGTCCCTGAAAAGTGCTGCCAAGTATAATCTTTGTTTAAACTTACACACTTGAAATCCTGTATTTTGCAATACGCGTATCAATGATGTGACTGCTTTTGGTTTTCATATAACGTTGATGCAAAGTTGCCAATTAAATTCCACACGTCTCTAACTTTTTAATTTTTATTACTCCATTCGAAAACTATTCAGAGAAAAACGGGAGTAAATATACAAGTACACGTATCTTTTAAAAAAAGGTCTTATTTATTCATCATGTGGTGCTCTTAGGTAACAAGTGTTTGCAATTGAAAACTGTATGTCATTCAAACATCAAAGGTACCAAAGTGTGAATGACTCTAGGACTCTAGTGCATGACATACATGTAACAAAAGGGCTGTGTGAACAGCCCGTGCTCAGCTGACCTAAGCTTGTTCAAAAAATCAAGGTGGCAACTGAAGAGACCTGTGTTTCAGCTTCATCTAAGTGCATGTGACATTCAGAGGTACATTTATTTCTAAGATTTCCTTAAAGAAAACTTCATTGAAAACATAAATTTTACTAGAGCATGAGAAATTCAATTCTGAAAGAGCACTTGCTACTTCATGCAGAAAATGCATGATATTGAGCATTAGAATGTCCATTGACTCACATAGTAATCAATAGGAAAGGTGCATTTACAGGTAAGTACTTTAATTGAATAAAAAATCATTAAAAACTTTGACCCTTTCACATGATATATTTCAACCAAGTTTCAGCTTAATCTGAGTCCTGGAAGTTATTTAAGAAATGAGGGTCGATTTTGTGTGTGTTATGGCATAATGACGCGCTTGATTGAAGCCGACATCGTGGGCGTGGCACACGCCAGTGCGCCTCGCCCGATGCCAGCTTCAATCATCCGCGTCATTATGCCATAACACACACAAAAGCGACCCTCATTGCTTATATTTACATTTCCCTCTTAATTTTTCTGCTCAATTACACGAAATTTAGAAATGTAATACATAAAATTAAGAGAAATGTCCATAAACTGATTTACCCAGCATGTTCAAGTGTAAAGTTATGGAAGCCAGGTGGGCATGGCTTATTGGAATGTGGGCGGGACAATTGTGTTATGGTCCCATAACACACATGGCTACTGTGTTATGGTCTCATAACACACCAGGCTCTCTCCTATACTTGCAATGTTAGAAGTTAGACAGAATGTAAATATATAACATCAAAACTTTTGAAGTTACCGCGCCCACAACTCAAAGTTTAAGAATGGGACGGACGGACACGAGCGCTGCTATAAGCTTTGCGACCTTAGGTCAGCAGAGCTAAAAATGATCATGTTCATGTACAGATGCCACGAGTTGTCTTCCTGGACAAAAACTACACACAAGGGACAGCGTGGAGTGAGTAATCTATGGTGAACTGAGGACCATTGTGGGACCTACTCTGAAGGGCTGATTTGTGACACCTTTGACACTCCCCTCCATCCCCTCCCTTTCATATTCGCCTGTGACTCCAAATAATTGTTGCCATACACAATGGAGTCTTAGTTTTCGCATGCTGCGAAATAATCAAAGCTTCCAGTTTGCGTGTTCCCTCTGGTAATTACAGAAGATTCACACATGCTCACAAGGCAGAAGCCATGATGAACACACTGTAACACAAGCAGTGACTGGCTCACTTTTGCATTCGACTCAAATTGACAAATTGAATGATGTGTTGCTCCTCAGACCACATGGCTAAGCAGCTGCTTGTATACTGCGGATGCAAGATAGTGAGGGTCCCCACATTTGATGTGCATCACAAGGAAACCTTAATATGGGTAAATGGTTCATCCAGGCCTTTGTCTTTGGATTGATGAAAAAAATTCCATGTTTATTGTATCCAGTTACATTCAAACAAGTGAAGTTTGAAATCTACTTGCCCTGCCGACAAGTGATTTTAAAAAATTTTTCTCGAGCCCCAAGTGGTTGCAAACAGCAGGTACCACTGTAAACACAACAGGAGTCCTAAAGCAACTGATTTTATATGATCCACTTGAAAATAATTTATTTTAAAAAGCTGGCATTTGCGTCACGTGAAAGAGCAGCATAATACCAATCAAAATTATGTATTTTTTCCATAGGGTAGGTTATGTGACAGGACTGCAAGGGGCCATCATTTCTTACACTGTTCATAACATTTTGAATGACTCAACAGATAATTAAATAGTATATCATTTTCTTACATGTCATTCTAAATTGTAACTGTATTCAAGAACACATGAATTAGTTACTATAAGTAGGAGGCTATGCACATTTTGCATTGAATAATTCTGTTCAATGAAAATTTCACTAAAACACTTTTTTACTCTAGAAATGAGTGTGTCATGCCTTGTCTTCCATTTACCAAATTTCTGGTCAGTCAGCACATAGCTATCTTGTTCAATGAGTATCTGGAAGCTACACATATATATCATCTTTATAACACTTACATCTCCTGCTATTCGTGTGCTTTTTCATCCATTTCCTCCTTCCAAACAAACACACACAAAAAATAACTATGAATACAAAAAATAAAATAAAATAAAGGGATCTGAACAGTTCAAAATGTCAATAATTCCAAATTTTATATCAATTAAATTAAACTTGGAGCTTCTGATTGGATGCTTTGGTGCTCTGTCATTGGAGTGGTCTTTCAAAGGAGGGCTGATTGTAGTGTAATGTGCCCTGAGCATGTATATATTTGTACTTACAAAGTTAATGCACTGATATATAAGTACTGCAGTATCTACAGCTATGACTGCTATCAGTGTCATCACCCAGGGTAGAAGCAAAAAACGGTTGTCCTGCAACAGACAAGATAAACATACATTTTTTTACCATACTTTTAAAAAAGACATTATGTAATTTTAATGCCCTTTTTAAAATGTGACGAGATTTAAGTTTGTCCCGGAAGACAAGACAAAAACCATCTATTTTCATCCCACACTTTTGAAAACATAAACTGCACTGTTACTTTACTTTTAAAAATGTGAGGTGAAAAATGTTCTGTGATTTATGGCAATCCTTGGTTGATCCTGAGGCAACTGCTGTGAACCTTTTAAAGGTAAAAGGTTCTGGACAGGACAAGTGGGCCACTTTTTACTTCCTGGGTGGGCTCTTCAGCTGTGAGGTCATTCTACAATGGTCATGTGATAATTAGCTTTTCTTTGAACTCTACGAGCCAGGCTTGCTGGCCAAGGTACCATCGGTTGAGGTCCTACATGTGCCTGCTTATTAAGCTGACAAGAGATTATTGTATACTAGCCTGTCCTATATGCATATACTTATATCATACAATTAGCCACCTGGTGGTAGCAGCAATTCTCATTCCCTTTAACTTCCTGTAATTTGATGCAGCCTGACACTTTTATTTTATTACATTTTGATTATTCAATTAATTAATTAACTTCTATACACATGGATTTTTTTTTTTCATTATTTCACAGGAAATTACAGTTTTCACTTCATAGATAAAACTATTGACAAAGCTCACACAAAGACTTCTCGGATGCACGCACACAGGCTTCACTAATACATTATTTCCTACAGTTGATAGTGATGGGACTTCACTTTCAAGTTCTGCTCTGATTTATCACCATACAGCAAACATAGATCTCCAATAATGCACTCACCGACTCAAGTAATGCTAACACATGTCTAGACTGTCTGGTAACTTGCCCTCATTAAATGCTGTGCTGTTCACAAAATATACACAATTGGAACACTATGCACAGGAAAACACTTAACTGATACAGTATCAGCAGGCCTTCAATACGTTGAAATACAGTTACATTTGTTGTCAAGGCCAAAGTGGTTGTAACAATGTCTGCAGTTTTGGGCAAAATCAGGAGTAATGACCTGGTACACTAATGGCATTGTTATAAAATGGCATTTTGCGAATACATCAATTTTAAAGTACTGTTTAATTAAAAGAAATTGCAATACCAGCAGTAGTATTAAGATCATTGCTAAGCAATTATTCGTACATGTCTTCAAATTATAAAATGGAGAACATACGAATCCCTTTACCAAATATTATCATGGAGAACTACATATATGCTCATTGACTTGGACGGATAGGGGGGTTGTGCTACTCATCAGTATACATTAAAGCATCCTTCTAATCAGTTCTTTGATTTTCGCTTATTGTCATATTTGGAGCCCTATGCCGTTTAGTCTGGTGGACTTTAGACACTCAGCCAACACTTTTCTGACTACTTTCTAAGTCCCCTGCATTCCCATGTGGAATAAAGGCCATTCAGATTTCTAAGTTATCTTTTGCCGAGTAGGCCCTTATTCACTCATCCGGTACTTATTTTAACACTAATGAAGACAAGTTGAATGAGAATTCTATACAGACAATGTGGCCCAGGTCAAAGGGTTTCTAGCCATGGGTTTAAACACCCAACCAATCCCAAGGAAACCTGTTGACTCAGTTTTAATTCAAGGAGGAAAGAGTCAAGGTACAATAACATGCCCACAAAAAGTGCTAAATCATAAATTTGTCTTGCATGTACCCACAGTATACAAATTTCGAAGTATCAAAGCCCTACCTCAGAAGCTTTTCAAGTTATCATGCGGAAACCAAATTCACTGTGGCTCTGTGACATTGGGAATTGGGTCAAGGTCACGTATCTTTGAACTTATCCTAGGCCTGATGGAGGACTAAAATCCTGTGCAATATAAAAGCCCTAGCATGGCAAGAATTTCGCAAAATTTTGAGAGAATCTATTCGGATTTTTGTCAATTAGTTTTCTTTTTAAAGCAGGGCGCGAAAATTCCTATGATCCGACGTTCCGGGACAAGCTAAAGCTCTTCTCGGACAAGTGACTTTCAAATTCAACTTGTCCTGCGGACAAGCTAATTTTTTCTTTTTTAATTGGACTGAAATTACGTCTGTTTGCATGCACGGCAACATGATGATGAGCAGTCAGAGCCTTCGCGACTCTGTATATGTTGGCGATTACTGTGGTCCGTGTGAACAGAACATAACACCAATGCAGGCATGTGCGTGGGGACGCCAATGCGAAATAGGTGATGATAATCCCCTGGCCTAAAGTAAACAATCCAGGTTTAAACAATTACATGGTCAGCAGGTGTATTCAACAGGACTTGACTACCTACTTGATTTCTGTCAAAACAAGCAGGCATTTTGACCGTTGCGTGCATACGACGACGAGATCAAAGGTACCAGCAGTCATGCATTGGGGCGTAGTGGCTTTCGCCCGCATCGGGGCAAGGTCACAGCACCTCACCGTCAGTCTTATCTGCCCGAACGATGACAAAGGAACATCAAAAAATTTTAAAACTTGCATGGCGAATTCTTGAGCAAATTAGCATCAAAGACAATTTATCAGTGGGCTCTAAAAGTGTTGGAGAGATCATGTAATGGTGCCGCAAGTTGACTTCCCGGCCAAACAAAACACACATCTGCCAGTCACACGAAAGTGACCGCGTGGTGTAATCTACGGTGAACGAAGCATCATGCTGACTGATCTGTCACACATTCGGCATTTTTCTCTATCCCCCTACCTTTGCGTATTTGCCTGTGACTCCAAATAATTGTTGCTATAAACACTGGAATCTTTATTTTCGCATGCTGCAATTAAAAAAAAAGGCTTCCCGTTTGTGTGTTCCCTCCGTAAATTACGGCATATTCACACATGTTCACTGGGCGGAAGCCATGATGAAAACACTGCAGCACGAGCCGCGATTGGCTCATTTTTGCATGTGACTCAATTGACCAATCGGGTGATGTGTTGTGCGTCAGGCCACATGGCCAAAGCAGCTGTTTGTGTACGGTTGCAGGAAAGATGTTGACGGTGCGCACGCTCGATTTCTGATTTGAAATATTAAAATTTTCGTTTGAATTTGATTTAAGAACACCGTTTATTGTGAGGAACTTGCCAATACTGTATACGCAAATTTACTACGATGTACCGATAGCGTTCATGGTAGGTGCGCAAACGATATGCATCCCATCACGGCATCAGAGGCAGCGAGAAAGGATCCTGAAACCAATGCAACTGCATGTTATTTTAATCGTTATTTAACTTTAACCGGGATACGGACTCCTATCGTCCCAGAAATTACAATGTATTTTCCATCGTTTGTCACCCCATGCAAATAGCTTACTTTTTTAATTTGTATTTTTAATGTTTTGCCAGTTTCGCTGTCGAACAGTTGCAGCTTGAATCGTTGTAAAATTTGACATTTTTGTGCGAATTTGCAAGCGACAATACGCGGCAAATATATTTTAGGGTAAATGGTTTGTGTAGGCCTTAGCATTGTGTTTGAAAAAATCGATGTTTATAGAAGTTTTATCAGGACAAGTGGATTTTGTATGCGGACAAGTGGATTTTGAAATTTACTTGCCCTGCGGACAAGTGATTTTTTAATAAATTGTCGAGCCCTGTAAAGAAAGACAAGTTTAGGAGAATCTTTACGAGAATGGACTCCTGGATTCTCACCAAAATTCTGGCCTTGCCTAGCTCAAAACCTCCTCACGTTATCATGCGGAATTGATCCCAATGGACGCATGGATGCACAGAACCTGCAATCACTATAGGGGACTCCCCTTTGACAGTCCACTTTAAAACCAATTGTATTTATTTTACAACTTTAGGTGGACCTTGCAATGTGGTCCCTCCAAGCTTAAGCTTGGACAGGCAATCAGGCAAAAGCTACCTGCCCATAGTTTTTTCTCCAGTTCAAACCTGGATTACCCATCGAAATGACAAGTGGACGGGTGCTTGTCTAAAACCCTGCTACCACTGTCACCTTTATTAGCACTGCTATTAAGTCTCATACTGAAGACAAACATGCCACAGTGAGCATATTCACCTTGCTGCATGTGCTTATTATGTTACAGTAATTGTAAGCCCCACCACACAAACTAAACTGTTTAGTTATTTGGAACATACATGTAAGAGGTGTACATGTATTTGTATTCACTTACCCTGTGTATTCCAACTATGAGGAAGGCCGAGCAGACAAGTAATGTGAAAAATATCACCATGATGGAGGCAAACCATCCTCTGATGACTGCAAATACAGAAGCAAGAGGGGACAAAATGTTGCATAAATATTCCACATAGAGACTAATTTAGAGGGTCAAAGGATATGGGTAGTCATTAATGTAAGCCAAGGTGGCTGACCTTGGTGATGTCCATTGCCCCAGAGTGTGTCCAATACAAATCTGTTATGATCACATAGCTCCAGTGTTATGTAAGAGTCAGTCATTTTTTGTTTAATTTCATTCAATGTTATGTTCCAGTGCATGCATGTGTGAACTGAAATACCAAAGTTTGAAGTCATAGGACTAAAATCAACCTCAATTTTACAAAAATACTAAGACACTGACATAATTGAATGTTTTGCTAATTTTTCAGACATCTAATCAAATCCATCTGTAAATTTTTCTACACATACATCATGCACATTTCTTTCTTGATTTTTGTAACTTTCAGACTGCAAACTGTATTTGATCACTACAAAAACAATGTGACAAGAATCACATCTACACAAGATTCTCATTCAACACACCACACTTACTCTGTAGCTGTGCCTGGTGGCCAATCTGTTCCTCGGTCTCTGACAGCTTGGACAGGTTGTACCCAACCAACCCTCCACTTACCAGTGACAGCAGCTACAACAAAAATAACATGAGGATACAGCAGACTTTGCAGTGGGCACTTTATTCTGGAGGGCTGGAATTCTGTATTCTCTCTATGTACTGTTCTTTCAATGCAATTTGCAACTTACAGCACGACACACTCAAATACATGTATATGCAAAAACAATAGACCTTTCTGAACAGCTCCTGCTCTACTGACCAAAGCTTGTCCCACAAAATCTAGGTTGCAACTGAATAGACCTCTGTTGTACTTTAGCTGAGTGCAATGGCATTAAGAAGTATTTCTAAGAGCAAAACGGATGGCTGAGCTCAGCCTGACTAGCAAGTTGGCTGAAATAAAATTTGCAGCACCACCTGGTGAACAAATTATGAACTAGGAGTCCCTAGGAGTATTCCTGTGTGATATCAAAGCAATTGGGTAATTGGTTTTAGAGATCTTTCAAGATTTACAAAAAAAAAAAAAAAAATCCTAACAAATCCAAAAATCAATGAAGGGTGATTATTTGAACAAATTTGGCAAAAACCCACCCAAGGTACATTGGCACCTTGTTTTTGAAGTCAATCTGGATGAAGGTTTCGGAGAAGAAGTCGAAAATGTAAATTAGCATTAGAATGTCCATTGACTTCCATGTACACAGAAATCAATAGGAAAGCTGCATTTACCAAGAAGTACCCGATTTAAAAAAAAATTGTTAGAAGTCAGGAATCTCCAGCAGTGCCACCTAGTGAACAACTTTGTTTGACCCTTCCACAAAGAATGTATCCACCAAGTTTCAGCTTTTAAATCTGAGTGATGGTTCTGGAGAAGTAGTGGAAAATACCAAGAAACACATAAAAAAAAATCATAAACAAAAGGACTGTGACAGTCCTGTGCTCAGCTGACATGTACATACACCCTTGCAATTTTCAAGATTTGCACCAAAAAACAACAGAAAAATTCATAAAAAATCTAAGAATCAGTGAGCGTGACCATTGGAACAAATCTGCTAGACACTCACCCAAGGTACATTGCCACCAACTTTGAAGTCAATCTGGGTGACAGTTTTGGAGAAGAAGTCGAAAATGTGAATTAGCATTACAAAATCCATTGACTTACAGTGTACAGTAATCAATAGGGCAGGCGCATTCACTGATAAGTACCAGAATTGAACAAATTGTTAAAAATCAGGCACCCACAGCATTGCCACTTAGTTAACAACTTTGCTTGACTCTTCCACATGAACATATTCACCAAGTTTGAGCTTAATCTGACTGACGGTTCTGGAAAAGTTAAAATAGGAAAAACATATAAAAATTTAGATACAAAATTGCAGCATCACCTGGTGACCAAATTAAAAAAGTTCTAGGAATCCCTAGGAGTGTTCCTGTGTGATATCAATGCAACTGGCTGAGCGGTTCCAGATAAGATTTTTTAAGATTTGTGCAAAAAAAAAAAGAACAAAAAGAAATTCCCTACCTAAATTTATTGATTAATGTAATCTATTAGTGTCTTTGCATGAGTGCTGTATTTTTCGCATACTTATTGTTCAATATCTGTGGAAACACTTCAACAGTTTTATACAGCTTTTTGGTGTCATAGGTTTTGTGACATAGTTTTCGGACGGACAGACAGACATGAGAAGTCACATAGGCTCTGCAACATGGTCAGCAGTCATAAAAATCACTGAAGCATGACCATTTGATCAAACTTAGTAGAGATCCATCCAACATACATTGCCACCAAGTTTAAGGTCAATCTGGATGACGCCTTTGGAGAAGAAGTTGAAAAAGTGGATTAGAATTAGATGCCCATTGACTTATATAGCAACCCATAGAAAAGCTGAATTTACCAATAAGTACCTGAATTTAAGAATATCGTTTATATAAATCAGAAAAATTAATGGGCCTAGCACAGAGCCCTGGGGTACCCCGGCTTGGTAGTAACCCCAGGAAGAAGATTTACCATTGAGGACTACACGTTGACGACGATTACATAGATAATTAGAAAACCAAGAGAGAAGATTTCCAGTAATACCAGTTTTTTTTCAGTTTGAAGAGAAAGGCAGGATGCCAAACTTTATCAAAAGCCTTACTTATGTCTAAGAAAATGATCTTAACTTTTGCTTGCAGGGTCAGAATTTTGGCAAGAATCCGAGAATGCATTCTCGTAAAGATTCTCCTAAATTTGTTTTTATTTAAAATAAAAACTAATTGACATAAATCAAAATAGATTCTCGTGAAATTTTGCGAAATTCTGGCCCTGGCTTGTCAAGAACAATGCATAACTGATGATACACTGCAAGTAGCTGGTTTACAGTGGAATCGCCAGGTATGAACCTGGATTGGTGAGTAGAGATTGTAAGATTTTGATGGAAGAAGTTGAAAACGTGTTTGAAAACAATATTTTCAAACACTATTCCAACACAGCTGAGACTCTGTGCTTTGTTAGCATATGTTCCTCACCACACCACACCACACTCTTTTAGTTATGAATGTGTACATAGTTTACAACAGATGACCAAGAAAATCCTGTAATGAGCAGAAAGTTTGGTGTACCCAAGTGTCGGAAATGGAAAGGCATTTGGCTGCAAGTTATTTCTGTTTACTTTCTAGCTGCAAACCATATATTTCAGCCTTTGGGAAGAGAACATCAGGATTTTACTACTCCCATTAACTTCAAACTTTTACTTTCCAAAGCTTGTTGTAAACATGGGTGTTAAAGCACACTTGCCCACAAAAATACATCTTTATTATCGAAAAGCAGGCTTTTTGTACATAAATAATGCAAATTGTCAAATTGTGTGCAATCCTACATCTCTCTGCTTATTATATAATATCTGATAACTTTTCAAGACATCTTGTCTGCAAATAATATAATTACTGCCAATTTCTGACGATTGGGCCCCCTAATATACTTGATATGAGGCAATTGCCAAGTAAATTATACATTTATGTCAAATTGGCAACATTTTCATAGGCTGGCACATATATTGTGCCTGGCACTAGTTGTGTGTGTATTCCAAATGTGCTTTGAAAAAAAAAAAAAAAATCTAATTTGGATGAAAAAAATTTCAATGACCTGAGCAAACCCTGGACAGCACCCATCGAAAAATATCATACAGTAAAACACCCAGTGATGGGCACCTCTCTACAGTGGGCACCTCGTTACAATTGGGCACTTTTCTTTCAGTCCCGTTTGATTTTCTCTATTACCTTCATGTTAATGGAACCTCCCTACAGTGGGCACTTCCCTACTATGGGCAGTTGGCACCTTAACAAATCATATATGTGTGTAATCGGTATAATCCAAAGAATTCATATGTCCCATGTTTGGTGTCTGCGGAGCTAATTGTTGAATAAACAATTGAAAGTTGACTGCAAACCATCCATCCCAATAAATGTTGATATGTCACTCCTTATTTATGATAAAATCATAATAAATCTTACATCTTAATCCTGGCATATTGGCACCAAAAAAATTCCTGTGATTTTTGTGTTTGGCTTAGTTTTTCTGTTATCCATCCTCAAAGTTTGACATTTCAATTTTTTCTTGATTTTCAGGATGTTCCTTTTCTTCCTTTCATAGAAAAAGAACGAATCATTTTAAAAATCGCTGAATTTTTTTTGCAGTTCAGATATTACAGAATTGAAAGCCATTAACCGAAATAAATTTAGCCCAGTCTTTTTCTTGGCATTACCATTCCTAGGCGGGGCTCTCTTCCTATTATCCTTTGTGAGAAAACAAGCTCTAAAGACCTTTGGTGTTGATCACTTGCCTCTGAAACAATACTGTTTGCTCAAGTGGAGCTGATATATGAACAAAACGGAGTCAACTCGTCCCTTAACATTTGGTGCGGTTGTCATTCAATTATTGGCCAATTACATGCATAAAAGAACCATTAAGGTACAGAAAACATTATTCAGCCATCTTTTAAATGGCGACAATCTGGTTTCAAAGCTTAACGTCATGGAGGCGGCCTTTCAGGTCCCATGATCTCAAGCCTGGAAAGGAAAGTTGTGTTGCATTGCTTCGGTGAGGCAGCCTACAGCCGCTCATGGTCAGTGGACGGGTGGGGGGTTTGGTCTTCCGCCCCCTACCTCTCCATGTGGTTTTTAGGGATAGTGTTTCATTGTATTCACTCGTATCTGTATACTTTATTAAGTTAGCCTGTTAGACTTGTATGTATACTTTACTTAGTTTGTTTGTCATAATTTTGTAATTATTTTCTCAATGAGTTTCATTTTTCTTTCCAACCTGAGGTTTGAATCACTATTTTGTATGTCTTCTTTTGTGTTCATGTTTACGCTTTTCGATGTATTTATCTATTTCCTCATCCCCGGGTTTCAATAAAATATTATATTAATATTTTGTACATGAGTATTATTGATCAAAGTGCCATATTTTCATGCATGTTTTCGATGTGCAGGGCCACTGGGGTAATCCATCGTGGCTCAGGCTTTGAAGGGACATCGTCTGACTATTCCTGCCGCTCTTGAACATTTCAAGTCTTCCTTCACTTGAATGCAAATCAAGCAAGATAACTATAAAGTATACCACTAAGGCTGTAACATGTTTGCATCATTTCCCTGTCCACAAACACACTTTCGGCATGCCGCCTAATTTAGCGGCACCGCCATGATATCACTTTTGTTTCGCCATTGGCCGTTGCTACCTGTAGCCATGTGACAGACTGTTAAAAGTATGATCAGTGGGTGGCATTGTTCTGCTAGGCAGGTGAAAACCAAAAGAATGATAACTGGACTTTCAGATGTTCACATGCCTGTGTGTTTTTTGGTTTTTTTTTCTCATATTTCTACTTTAGTTAGGAGCTTGAAATGTTGCCAACTTATAGAACGGGCATTTCTCTTGTGAAAATTGCTCATGCAAAGGTTTTGGGTATCTTACCTGTCCTTACATGTATATATGTACCAAAATCTGCTACAGTGGGCACTTTTTTTTTTAAAAAAAAAGGTAATCACGACATGCATTTGAATTGTTTTCTTCTTAAGTGTCATTTTGGTGCCACTGCTCATCCCCTTGGCACGGTTCTTCACCCCACACAGCGTAATTTACTTGCCACATCCAACAGTGCAGTGTAGGCCAGCCAGCCAGCCTGCATGTATATTAAAAGCATATTTACAGGTTTCTAATCTAGCATTGGTTCCCTTGACACCTGCTTTGTGGACTAACACCAGGATTAAGTGCTCAAAGGGGAGCGACTTAACAGCTGACTTGTCTGAAATAACAACTGTGTGGTTGAGTGCCACCAGTGATTTGCTTAAGGTTACAATAAAATACTGTGATGTTTATCATTTTAACCTATGGGATGAGAACAGTTCTTCATATGCGGTCTATGGCCAGCATCAGATCAGTTCAGTTTGTACTCCTGCCAGTCAAATTAACAGAAAAAAAATTCTTCAGTGTACGTGTCACAGTGAAACCCAGAAAATTCTGACACTGACTTAGTTAAGCAAGCTTTTAAAACTTGGGAATAAATCACAGCATGGCGGTAGAATGATCATAGAGACAACTTGTACAGTATGGCAATATCAAAAGGGGCTGTGGCGGTGTGGGCAACATTGCCTATCTACCCATGGTGGTCAACCCTCTCTGCAATGGGCACCTCCCTATAGTCGGCACTTTTCTCCGATCCCAACGGTGCCCACTGCACGGAGGTTTTGCTGTACATCAAATGGCTGCTGCCAGTGCTGGTACCTCGCTTAAACTAGCCTGGATTCGAGTTACTATAGTCCCAGCTTGGCTCCTTATTCTGTGCATTTGAGCTTGGGTGGAAAATGGACCTGCGAATCGAAGGCTAAAATCCGGTCTACGGTTGTCCTCCACGAGGAACAATAAGTTAAGCAAATAGGTCTTAAACCCCCCTGTCAGCTCCCGCCTTCCGCATGCTGCCCGCCACTGACCATTTGTTTACATTTTGTGCAAACATCTCACGGACAACGACCCAGTTTGCATGCGAACCATCTGGGTAAACATGCTCACTTTGCATTCAAGTTTCTCATTCATTAAATGTTCTTATCCATTCAGATTTTGCAAAAACACTCAAGCCATGTCCTGAGCATTCTAAACCTTAACGGCAACGTAATCGTCTACCAGTGTGCGTGATATGATCTTGTTTACAGTATCACGCCATGTTTTCATCAGCCCATGACATTCGATATGCACACGAAAACTGTATGGCAGAACTCCCCAGGCACGTGTCTGAATATATATGTTACTGACCACCATCCTATCACAAATGTTTTCAACATGATTCTACTGATTATTACTTATTTGTCTAACCTGCACTTACCAGTGTGTAAACACCGCATGCTATACTACCAGTGCGAACATTATTCCAACAACAACACGAGTTCAAAATCGCCATATTTACGATACATAATTATGCAAATGAAGCTGCACCGCTAGGTCACGTGCTTCCGATGGGATCGCGGGGAACCTGCAGATGAGGTGGGACGGGAAATCCACGTTGCCCACAGATGACAGGCAGCTTACCCTTTATTTTGGCTTCAAATAAAACCCCGTACGATTCACTAAGAAATGTATATAAAATGATATTCAAAGAAAATAAAAATTCTCAAATAATGACCTCCTTGAGCTCCACCACCAGTGTTTCTGCGGGAAGCAAAATTCACAATTTACAGAATTTAGTTTGAAAAGTGCCCGTCAGATGGCCAGCTAGTCAGTTCCGCTGTCACTTTACTTTTTTACTGGCAGCTTCTGGCGCCCACCCAGTGAGTTGGCCTGCTCCAGATTTTCTCGTTTTGCCTTGGTCATAATTCTTGAATAGCTAGAAACGTCACATTTGCAATGAAGTAAGTAAATAATATTTATGCATAGTACATTACCAAAGGAAGAAGTATGTGTGTGAGAGAGAGAGAGAAGGGCGGGGGAGGAGAAAAGAAAGAAAAATGACACAATTCAGTCAACTAATTTGTGCATAGTACATGTCTTAAGTCGAGAGAGCGAAAAAATTAATTTGGTAAAAGTATAGTGCCATTACCACACCAGAGGCGTCATTCAAGTAAATTATATGGTAACAGGTCACTTCGGCAGCAAACCATTTCGGCATGCAAATTTTGGTCAGTTCGGCAGGAAACTCCGTCACATCGACACAGAAAAAGATGGTCGTTTCGGCACAGAAAAAAAGGCTATCTAACAGAATACAGGCCATCTAAAGCATTTGCCTGGGAATTTACTGCTATTTGTTATTTTATTGGGTCACGAGTTAACTTCGGCACATGAAGAGGAGTAAGCTCCGCCCACCCTTCACTAGAAGTGCATGGCCAAATAGTCATGCAATTATAGAAATTATCCTACGACATGTATGATTATAGAAAGGTCCTTGAACATAATAACAAACTCATTTTGTATTTATATTGGTTTTATTAAGCTGTCATTGAAGAAAATTGAGCACATCTTAAAAAAATTAATATTGTAAGAAAATTAAAACTAAAATGTAGCACCTTTTTAAAACACCTTTAAACTAATTAATTTCAGCATATTTTAGAATTTTAATATCCCGAGAAAATTAAAACTGAAATGTAGCACCTTTTTAAAACACTTTTAAACTCACTAGATTGAGCATATCTTAGAATTTTAAAATTTTAAGAAAGTCAAAACTAAATGTAGCACCTTTTCATAACACTGTTTAAGAAATCTTTGTTGCATTTATACAATTACAATAGAAATTTAACTTTGAGATTAAAACAAAAATCTGGTACACATAAAGAACAAATAGTGTGAAAATCACTGTAGACATCATGATAAATAAAAAATTAATGATGTGGCACAAAAAACATACATAACATTTATACCAGATGTGATGTAGCTCCAAAAAAATATACATTGAAACTAACATCATGAATAACAATTGCAAAAAAAATGGTACATATAAAACATAAGTGAGTTATTGATTGAAAAAATAATTTAAACTAGAAACGAACTGATACTAAAAATGACAGCACATGAAACATAAAACACACACTGTGCACACTAAGTCCTTTGAGCCAGACTTTCCTACAGAATTTGTAGGTGGCCTGCCTTCCGTTGTACGCTGTTACCATGCCCAGCTCTTGGATTTTGTGCCAGATGGCCTGGTTCCAGTGGAAGTTACATCCCTGAAAGCGAACATTTGCAGAAAATGCCTGAAATCAAAGAGGAAATTTAAATATAAAACTTGTGATGTGATCACTTGCAGGAAATACCTGAAATCAAAGGGGAAATTTAAATATTTCTATCTGCATCGCCATGTCCGGCCTGCATTTAGTAGAAAAAGGAAAAGAATTATGCACTCTAATCAATGTACCCTATTTGTGTAGGCCATATACTTACCTCAGTGGTAGTAGTTTGATTTTGGCACAGGAAACACATGTAGGGAGATTCATACCCTCTGTAACGTGAAGGGGGAAAAATGTCCAAACCTCATTATAAATGTGATCTGGTTTCGTTCATATGCCTGTTAAATTACCGATATCTTCAAATTAAATTTAAATTTATTATTTGTTGGAACAGTAGCCAAAAAGTGTAGTATGGGGGGGGGGAGGTAAAAATGTGCAATAGTGGCAGAAAGTGCAGCAGAGTTTTCAAAAGTATACTAAAACGTAACTCCATCGCAAGTAAGCCATGCAATCGACCAGGCGTGGTGTCAACTGGCTTAATGAACACCAACAATGGCATAATCGTCAGAGAAAAATGCAGCACAGGAACCCAAAGGTGCAGTTCAGTAGCTAAAAGTGTAGTACAGCAGCCAAAAAAGTACAACACAGTACATGCGCCAAAAAGTGCAGGTCAGAAGCAAAACATGTAGCAGAGATGCCAAAGAGTGCAGCAGTACTCCTATTTATCAAAATATTTTCATACAAATTGGTTAGTTATACTAAATATTATCTGCAAGTCAGTTAATTATACAGCATGTCAAATTGAATTAATGTACACAAACAATGACACCTTTCCCCCACAATAGCAAGCTGCGGTAATGAAATAAATATGAGGAAAAATCATTTTTTCCCGTGTTTCATATGCCTAGACATTGTTCGTAAAAAGTTGAAGAAGTGCCAAAAAATGCAAGACACAAAAACAACTTAGAAAATTTTCGAAAAGAGATCGAAGAGGCACATTCATATCATTGCATTGATAAGGATTGCCTTCTTGGGACCCTAGAGGCCACCAGGCAAATCTAAAATGGCCTCAGTCAGCTAAGTAGGCCATGAAAGGAGTCAAATGTCCCAAACGAGCCATACAATGTAGTCCAAAAATACATAAGTAATGTGTTAGATAAACACCTGGTTTGGTTGGTTTTAACATAGTTTATTTGACAAATTACAAGAAATACATTAACGAGTCCAATCGGAACAATTGGGAAAGAGTGCTTAGCCCTATACGAACCCGTTTTGGGGGAAAGCACAAAAGTACAGGACATATTAGACGCACAGAAACATACAAGAGAAGACTACAATAAAAGTACAGGACATATTAGACGCACAGAAACATACAAGAGAAGACTACAATGGGACAATACAAACAGCAGGACAGAGTAATACCACCTAATATCTTGATGCCACAAAGTGAAACATCGCCAATTAATGATAGTAACAAAATCAGTCTATAGCGGTTGTTTTGAAATGGTCGTTCTATATTCCTGCACTGCTAACAATGTCAATAATAGTTTCCAGATAACTATCTAGGGAACAGCATAAAACCGTCTGTAATGTAAACGTGGCATTGTGGGAAATTTTGGTGTGTAATGTCGACGTAGAGCAGTGTATCAGGGACAAGTTAAGAAATAGTGCCACGTGTCCTCCCTAGGAGAACCACAAGAACATTTTTTTTAGATTTCTTAACATCAATCTTTTGAATAATGAAGAGAGAGTTTGGTTGACTCGCGTCAAGTCGAAGGCGTGTACGTTAAATTGAGATAGACCTATTACCAATATTACATAGCTCAGGAAACCTAATTGGCCGGCTAGGATGTGGAATTATTTTGTACTTAGGCCTAAACATTTCTATAGAAGCAGAATTCCGAATTTCATAATCCAGCCGATTCCGTAGTCGGGCTGTAGAAGGGAAAATATCAGGAATCTTTATTCAATAAAAATATTTCCCAAATCCTGATGATTCATTTACACTGTATTTGAAACGGTTACTAAAATCAAACGATTGATTTTCTGGCTACCAGGTGATAACAGCAACATAGGCCTGCCCTAAAAGTGCCCCCATTCCTGTACTAAGTGAAAATGAAATTAAGAAAAAACAAGATAAATACCTGTTTTTTTTTGTTCGTTTGTTTGTTTGTTTGTTTTTGTGTCAATTTTTGTTTTGATTTTAACAAAACTGAGGCTATTCTGATTATTGAACTCCGAGAAAAATAAGTAGCAGCAAAGACCCATGAATTGATAAATACCGATGATGTGGATGAAGAGGTTGTATTTTCACGGTGACACCACCTATTGGCAACTTGCAACTTTATCATTCGTACGCAACAAAAATGGAAACTATTCTAGCAAATAGCTGATACTTTCTTTTTCGGATTTTTGGTTGAGCTATAAAAAGTGCCCAACGCAACACTGAATTACATTTGTTGTGCTTAGTCTGTACAACAATTTAACACTAAATGTTATTTTGGCATCAATATGTCCTCAGCTTTACAAGCGTGGGGTTGGTGCAGATAATAAATTGGATATTGCTAAATCGATGCAAATAAGAGCTTTTAACCGTATATAATTGATCCAATTTCTCCCGATTTTTCCCTTTTTTAAATCCAGTTGTTAAACACAAGACAGTTGTGCAGATTTTTAGAAATTAATGTGCAAAACAGATAACAAAAATTTTAAAATAACCTTTCCAAAAACATTTGAAGGATTATATATGTATCACGTGGTTGAGTGCAAAACAGAAGAGAAAATTTTAAAATAAACTTTTCAAAAACATTTGAAGGAATATAGTACATGTATCACGTGGTTGAGTGCAAAACAGAAAACAAAAATTTTAAAATAACCTTTTCAAAAACATTTGAAGGATTGTAGTACATGTATCACGTGGTTGAGTTATTTAGTTAACTTGGTAAAATACCTCAAAAGGTGAAGCTTTGGAAAACACATACAGAGAGAGAGAGAGAGAGAGAGAGAGAGAGAGAGAGAGAGAGAGAGAGAGAGAGAGAGAGAGAGAGAGAGAGAGAGAGAGAGAGAGAGAGAGAGAGAGAGAGAGAGAGAGAGAGAGAGAGAGAGAGAGAGAGAGAGAGAGAGAGAGAGAGAGAGAGAGCGCATGCAGGCCTGTTTTGATGCTGTGTGTATGTAAGTTCTCAATAAGGTGCAGCAGAAAGAACTTAATGATACCCCTTCACGGTAAATTATCTTTCCCTGGAATATCTTTGTTGAATTTTATTGCCATATATTGACATGTTTTAAGGTGTCCCTTCAATAGAAAATAATAGGACTCCCAACAAAGCCAGCAACACATTAGTATAGCTGCACGGAAGAAACCACTCTGATGTAAGCAAATTCTGCTTTTTAAGCTTCTGCCTTAAACCTACTGTAATATTTTTGACTGAACAGAGTAAAAACCCAAGAATTTCCTCTCTAGATATACCTGCACCACTTGGGGTCTATAAATACGCTAAAAAATGCAGGGATGTCTGGGAGTTTCGCTGCTTGGGCCCTTACCAGAGGCACTTCCCCATGACCCCCATCCCTGGCAATCAATTCAAGTTTGTTGCAGCATCTCTGTTCTTCATTTGGCTCCAGGAACTTGACCTTTTTGACAGCGCTGTTTAAACGTGTGAACACAGACTGAACAAATGAAATCTGAAAATTGTTTAGCATTTACTTATACAGTGGGGAATTTATTCAATTCAAAATATGAAACACACGAACAAATTGCAAGTCAGGGGTAGCATTTGAATAAAAGCCTAATGTAACATTTAAAAACAAAAACAAAAACAAACAAACAAAAAAAAAAAAAAAAAACCCTGACATTTAATGACGATATTGTATCCCCGAACAAAACTGTACTTTTGTAAACATACTGGAACATGTCTGTACAACACTGCTGAAAGTACTTGGCAAGCGGTCTCAGGGCACGTCACCTGCCACCGAGTTGGGGATTTTGTTCAGCGGGTGTGTACGTTTCCCATTTTCGGCTAGGTAGTTCGTGCCAATGGATGCTGGTTCGAGACCCAGCCGTCCCATGGTCAAAACCAATTATAACACCAGAAGAAAAAGCTGGAGATATTAAGCTTTGCAAGAACTAAGCTTTGGGGGTTTGGGTAGCTGGCGGTACCTTCACTTCTTCCTTTCTGTTGTTGTTGTTGTTGTTTTTGTTGTTGTTGTTGTTGTTGTTGTTTTGTTTGATTTGGTATTGTTGTTTTATTTGATAATTTTGGGGAGGTGGGCGGTATTATTGGACCTTTTGGCGCTGATAGGGGTGTCGATCGACACGCCCGACCCCCCCCCCCCCCCCCTTTACGGGCCTGTGTTGCACATCATAATGTCCAAAAATAGCAGTTCTAGCCCAAAAAACATCTGAAGGAATTAAAATACTTTCAATGTTGAGATGGGAGACAATGCACCGTTTTAACCCTTGGGTGTTGATTACTGACAAGAAGTATCTGCTCTAAAATTTTCCGTTTCACATGGATATTTCTGCAAAACGAATTATCTGATTTAAATCCAAAAGGTCTAAAAACCAAATCACTTTGAAAATTTTTCTAGAGTAAAAACACATCACGGATTTCCTGAGAACTGATCAGTTCTGTTTTAAATGCGTATTAAACATGAAGAGCCCGACAAACGTTATCGATTTCATGAAAACAAGTATTTTAAAATTTTTGTAACGCCATTACAAACAAATAGATATACTAGTAGTTATGAAAAATCCCTGGTGCGAATTTTGCAGGTACATGTGGTCAAACAATAAGAGCGCAAATTCCACTGTTTTATCTTTAATGCTTTAGGAGAATAATCCAGAATTTTACACACACACAAACAACCCCCCCCCCCAGTTTTGAACCCCCCAAACCCTTGTGTTATACAACAAATTTGATTTTGGGGTTCCATCTTTAGTGCAGACAGATTCTGTAAAACTCGCTGTCAGTTGAGTATATAGGTTTATCAGGTGATATTTGGCATTAGTGTGAAGTCACTTTTCCAGTAGGACATTGCCTTAAGCTGATCTTCATTCACAGCTAAATATTTCTTAACAACAATTAGTGAGTAGTTTACTCGTCTTGCTACTGTATTGTACCCATATATTCTTATAACTTCTGCTTACGTGTACTTAAATTGAATATATATGTTCCCCTTGGTGTGTGAATGTGCGCGATTCCGGAATCGCGCTGCGCATTTCAAGATTTACTGAAACGCGCATCAACTGAGCAATTTCAGAAGTGCGCTTGCCCGTAGCTGCGGCAAGATATCCAGTGGAACACTGGTGTCAGTTCAATGCTTTATTTGATCCTAAACAAGACAGTGCAACTGTTAAAAATGGCAAACTGAAGTTCCAATACAATGTGTCTTCACTGCAGCATAAGGATTGTTAAGGGCAGGGACTTTTTTGTCCATCTGCTTTTTTTGTTTTACCTTTTATTTACTTTTAGGTAAATTATCGGGTTTATACAACAGACAGCTGAACATCAACGGCTCTATGTTTCGATAAAAGTGATAACAGAACAGAAGAGTATGCACTTTATTACTTGTGTGTTCCTGACTGTGATGATTCCTGTAATGGCCTGTTTCGGAATATGTGACTGTTAATGTAGAACGTTGTGTTTGCCTTGGCAGTGCAGTTTGCCGGTAAAGAACGTCATAATTGTGAAAATTATAATATTCAGTTACATTGTATTTGATTTGTATGTCCTCTTATAGCTAAGGCGATTAGGTACAGAAATTTTTTCTTCACTTATAATATTTAATTGAATTCTGATATATATATATATATATATATATATATATATATATATATATATATATATATATATTGGACAGCCCCGAATGCCCTAATATGGTTCGTCATTGAATTAGGATTCTTATAATACACTGCGTATATTCATGAATATTTGAATTGTATGATACCTGTGTTCAGATATACATCGACGAATCGAACTGTTGGGCCCGTACAGGTTAATCTGTTTCCAACTAGCCTATGTTTCATATTTGACAAAATAGGATTACATTATTGAGAGAGTATATTATAAAACAACCCCCCCCCAAAAAAGCAAAACAAACAAAAACAAACAGCAAAACAAAGAAAAAAACACCCCCCCCCCAAAAAACCACAAAACAAAAAAAAACAAAAAAAAAAAACAAAAAACAAAAAACAAAAAACACCCCCCCCCAAAAAAAACCAAACAAACAAACAAACCCAACACCTTTTTTAATTTGAACAGTTGCTCATTATAGGAATGGTGCATTCACACAAAGTAAAATATATTTTGAAATAACATATCGTTTCTGGTACTTTTCGACCCTTGTGAAAGTATGTCAGTGTACATGGTGGTGTGATATTCCCGGAAAGGACAGCGCTGGACACTTGCTCGTAGTCGGAACAGTGGAGCCGAATAGAGTATGATAATGCATGCAAATGGACAAAAATAACCTACGATGATTCGATGATGTTTGATGTTCCCGAACAAGTATCAATGCATATTTGATCAATTAAGAGAAAATGTAATATATGTTGAGAAATATATCATTTCTAATGCCTTTGCATTTCTAGGAATGCACGCCAGAAAAAAAATGTTCTTTCGGATTTGGGGCAGCTGCACGCACGTTAGCCTATACAGCATATGTGTGTTTGTTCAACCGTCACAAAGTAAAATCAACATTAAAATTGAATATCATTTGAGATAAAGTAATATTTACTTGAGAATAATATATCGTATTTGATACCTTCTACATCCTTATGAATGTTTTCAGTGCACATGCATGCCGATATAATATTCCCCCAAAAGGAGTGCGCTTCCCTGAAATTGGACAGTTGCGTATATTAGGTCGATTGTCATAAAGTAAAACATTTTAAGAGCTGAATATCAATTAAGACAAAGTAGTGAAATATAGTTTGAAAGAAGATATCGCATTTTATAATGTCTACACCCTTATTAAAGTTGTTCTGTGTATATGCTGAGGTACATGATGTTTTGACATTCCAACACGGAAACGTCTGATCCTCTCTCAAATAGTAAAGTGTTTCATATGTTCGGAAGTCAAACCATGTCAAATACAACATAGAAAACTTCAAAATATATGTTTATGGATAAGATTCTCAAAATGTCCAAATTTCTGAAATGCACACGAACAGTTACGGAATCGCGCAGCGCGATTTGGAAATTCCAACAATGATGTGTGACGCAAGAATTGTTAACGTGCGCAGGGCAATTCCGGAATCACGCAATTTCCAAAATGCTCGGAACGTAAATGCATATATATATATATATATATATATATATATATATATATATATATATATATATATATATATATATATATATATATATATATATATATATATATATATATATATTGTTTATGTCTTGGGTGGTGTATGGACAGAATTGTAATCATCGGACCGTCCGGTGGGCAGTTGTTGGGTTTATGAACACTTGAAAAATGCCCACAAGCCATGTTTGCTTTGAATTCAATGCGCTGCCTAAGGGTTTCAAAATCGTACAAATTAACAAATCTGCCCAGATATTATGGGAAGATATAAATACCCAGAGGCTGTGGTAAGCTCTACTTGGTATATACTGCCAACGGTCCCGGCCCATTTTAGTTTTCCTGAATGGGTGATTTTGAAATCAGAAGGAAGATCACAGTGGTACTTCGGGTTCAAGTGCAAGTTATTTCATGATGTAAAAATAGTCATAGTTTTACCAATAGGCAAGATTACTATTCCCTCGGGTTGTTAGAATGTTCTTGGTGTGTATTGCCTGATGCCTCGAGCCTCGGGCAATAGACGGCCAGAACACTCCACGAATCCAAGGGATTAGGAATTTGGTCTATTGGCTGATGAAAATGTCAAAATTTCTTTTGGATAATACTTTTGTTCAATGCGGACCATTGGTTTTTCAACAAATAAAAGGCATTCCAATGGACAGCAACTGCTCCCCTTTACTGGCAGATTTGTATTTAACCTGGCTTGAATTTAAGTATATGGATAAATTGATGAAAAAGGACTTTCAAATGGCTATAAAATTATCAAACAACGCAAGATATATTGATGACATTGCTTGTGTAAATGTACAAAATTTCAGTGAAATTGCTAAAGAAATTTACCCAAAAGATATCCCTTTGGAGGGTAACAATTCAGATGGTTTCAGAGATGTGTTTTTGGACTTGGATATTCAGGTCACTAATGACAGGTTTTGTATTAAAGTCTATCACAAAATAGATGAGTTTAACTTTGAAGTAGTTAATTATCCTTTCCCGGACAGTAATATTTCGGATAATATTGGATATAATACATTTTTGTCACAGATTTTGAGATTTGGTCGTATTTGTTCTAAATTTCAGGACTTTGCATCAAGAACCAAATTTATTTACAATAAACTTGAGTCAAGAGGATTCAAAGGTGTACTTTTGATCACATATTTCTACAAATTTTGTTGTAAATATCCTGAGATGGTTAGAAAGTTTGGCTTCAATAATTTTAGAGATTTTAGACTTGCCTGTTTTGCTACTTAATTTTATCTTTTGACACCATTATGTTTAAATGTTCACCTTTCAGACATTTTAGGCCAGCTTGTTTTCTGTTAGGTAAACACCCAGGGGCTACAGGAAGCAAGAAGCGGCCTACGACAGTTACAAGCTTGCCTAATTGTACTTGATATCTGGTGAATGTTTTTATTGCATTCTCTTGACATAAATACAAAAGACTTTCATTCTTTTCTGACTTGCCCTATAATTCTACTATTAACATCCAAAGATTATTAGAAAGTTTGGCCACAATAATTTACAGTTTTTAGACTTGACTGTTTTGCTACTTAACTTTATCTTTTGGCATTTTTCTGTTTTATTATTCACTATCAGACATTTTAGGCTTACATGTTTTCTGTTAGGTAAACCCCCAGGGGCTACAGGTAGCAAGAAGCGGCCTACGACAGTTGCAAGTTTGCCTAATTGTACTTAAAATTCTGTTAAGAAAAATTGTTTTGATAGCATGTTTTTGGCATAAAAGCTAAGGATTTCCATTCTTTTCTGATATGCCTAAATGCACATTTACTCAGTATTAAAAAATTACTCAAAATTGACAGTATTTTCTCAAGTGTCACAAACCTGACACATTAAGTTGACACATTGGGTTGGCAGTGAAATAGAGCTTAATTGAGGAGTAGGCGTGATCATGGAGTTTGTTTTACATCTCTGGTGCAGGATGTACATTGCTGCAGTCCTTATTAGGATTTCCCTTGGTTTGTACAGGTGGTCTAGCTGCAACTGTTTATTTTACAATCACTGGGACTAAATATAATGCCCCAGCTTGTTTCCACTTCAGTTAAACATTGGCGGATAGTTTAACTAGGATAAGCTGTCCAGCTAGAAAGGGTACATATTGGTTCAGGGGTAAGTCAAATTGTTCTTATCTGAACCTGTACTATGAAAATTTGGTAATTATGGTTTGTTTGACAGGTGTTCTTCTTTGATATGAAGCTCTGCATTTATAAGCATAACTTCACATATTTAGCTAATTCATCAATTGCCACGTTCATATTTATTCATTATTATGTGGGTTGTCTTTGCTGAATATTTAGCTTAAACAAGGAGCCGCTACTCAGAGAGACATGTACGGGTAAAAGGCTCCGAAACATGTTGAGTAGTTACCCGCTGAAGACCCTTTAATTTATTTGGGCTAATACAGCCTATGTCAAAATTTTACAGAGGAACGTGTGCAATATGGACAATCGAACTTCTATGTATATAAGTTAGACAGGGACAGGTTAGCTTATGGAGAGTAAAGAGTTCGGACTACGGAATAGGGTAATGACTACTAGGAAGTGGTTTTGGACAAAAAGACACAAATACAATTATTTCTTTCATGAAATTTTGGATAAAATCTGGGCGATCAGTCCCAAAGAACAATTACAAATTGCTTGAAAAATTCTGAGCAAACTGTAGCATCGTCTGCTGCGGCCAAAAGCTTTCATATTTCTCAATTGATTATGTGGTTCTTGTCACTGTGTTTCAAACATTTATGTTAATCAATTTTGACCTAAAAAATCAACCTTGAAATTCTGTACTAACGCTCCCATCATGCACATAAGGCTTTAGAAACATTTTATTAAATGACCAAAATATCTCCTTAAAACGCAAAAGTGTATGGTTTTAATGAGATCAGGAAATATTAATCACAATGTTATTCGGAAAAGTTATGAAAAACGTCCTTATAATATTGTGAAATGTTTAAAAACATTTTCAATGACATTTTTGAATGGCAGTTTTGCAAAACGTTAAAAAGAGGTTAATAACGCCAAACACTGTAATGCGGTGACAGCATTTGGTCAGATGTTGTTTTTCTATCATACTGATGTTGTGCTACTTTGGGGGTAAGGTTCGATGAAAATTTCAAAGTCTGGGTTTGGCGATAGTAAAAAAGAATTCCTGTTTCTATAGTAATCACTTGAAAAGAACAAAACAAAAACAAAAACAAAAAAACAACAAAAAGCAAAACAACAAAAAAAAAAAAAAAAAAAAAAAAAAAACAAAAACAAAAAGAAAAAGAAAAAGAAAAACAAAAAAAACTGAAACAAAAAAAAAAACAAAAACAAAAAAACAACAAAAACAAACAAACAAACAAAAAAAAAAACCAAAAAAAAAAAAAAAAAAAAAAAACCACAAAAACAAAAAAAAAAACAAAAAAAAAAAAACCGCATCTGAACCAGGCAGGTAATAGTCTTGTGCTGGATAAATTATTGTCCCTCATCTGTACGATGCAGGCAATAGCTACCAGTCACTTTGCTAACGATAATCGCGATACCTTTTTTGCCAATCATGTTTAAGTAATTGTATCTAAAATTCAATATCCGTCTATATCATCAATGTCTAGAAAGCTGGCACATCTAGAATTGGCAATGTGTTTTGATGTTTCTTCACAATTAAATAATTGCAAACATGAGCAGGAAACACTATTTGTGAAGATTCCAGGAGAGTGAATGGATGATCAGAAGCATATGTCTTGCTCAGGAACAAAGGGTTAGGTTTGAAAAAAAAAAAAAAACACTTCAGTGTAGTCCTCTGACTACCGAGGGCATTACTTTCACCTCTCCTGCCCCATGACCACAAAGAATCATACGACAGATATTGTAACCCAAGCGAGTCCATGTCCCTAGGTTTAAAAAAAAAAAAAGAAGAAAAAAGAAAGAAAAACAGCAGAGACTTAGACTACTGGCAGGTCCCACTGTGGAAGATGTTAAATCTTACTGGCCTCTCTACGAAAAAGCTCTTAAGGTAATATCGAACCCATTCCTGCTATTTCACAGGTTTTTTTTTTTTTTTTTTTTTTTTTTATTTTTTTTTTATTTTTGGTAAGGATCATATGTTGTCTATACTTGGACAAAATTTGAAAGTGCAAACTCTGTTGTAAAGCACAAAAAGGAGGAAATATACAGCCCCCTTTACCAAAATACGGACCAGCGTGTGTTTGTTGAAAGACAGTAGCTGATATGCGACATGGCCTGCTGCCAATTAAACGGTCACGTGGCACATCTTAATTTAAACATATTTATTTATTCTGGATCACCTAATAGTATACATCGAGATACTAAAAAACAGGCTCTCCAGACATAGAGAGACACACAGAATATATACAATACACACAGGACAATACAATTCACGAAATGCTTTGTATGTACCACTCATTGTTACAATAATATTGAAAAATACACTTTCCTGAATGCTATGCTACCAACCTGCGAAGTGCCCCATATCGCGTAATCATGGTAATGGTTATTCAAGCTTGCTAGGGTGGTGGTTATGATATAAACAGCACAGATTTCAAAGCATGGTTCTGAGTAAAAGCAACCTTACTGAGAGCCAACTAAAATGACATGCGTCTGACGATCAAGAAAAAACAACAAACAAAACAAAACAGAGTAGGTGGTCCTATACAACATCCCACCCATTTACATCAAAGGGCCGCCACAGAGACAAGTCCACGGGTGTCAAACAGATATTATCATAACAAGGGCAATAAGTCTTCAGGTTCGTTCGAAGTCGGACAGGAACTGGAAAAAGCCCGACTGTCCACTAATTGGATTAACATATTCTATATTGTTTAAGAGATCATAAGTGAAAACAAGGAGGGTAGAGAGAATTAGCTCTGAAGTGTGCATTTCTCTCTACCCTCCTTGGTGAAAACTAGGAGGCTATAAGTGAACACGCAACACAATCGAACGGTAGCAGAGACCTGAAATCGGTGCAACGACATCATCAGATCTGTGGTGCGGCTTGTTTGGACACCGCAAAGATATGCGCTTTCCTTGATTAGTGCTTTCTTTGTATTGTTTAGAAATATTGTTTTGAAGATGCGGGACAACATTGTTAGGTATTAGGCATAAACCGTCTTTCATGCGCAGTGTCTTTTGTGATTTGGTTTGTTTGGACACCAGTTACACCAACGCGTCAATGGATTGATGTCTTTTTAATTGCCACTGAGGTCGAGTCAATTATTTACTGCCCGCAACTATATACAGACTGTTTGAAAATGTAAAATGATGAGAAAGCACAGACAATAGTTTGAACGAAAATAACTTAGATTAGACCCGGAATTATCCCGATTAACAGTTGCACTCTGAGCGTGAAATTACAAAGTTGGCCACTTGTGATAGCCTCTAACGTGGTGAGGAATCTACACAAAATGAAGATTTTTTTTTCTGCCAGCCAACTGTATTGTGTACTTTTATGCAAGCAATTGGGTAACTTGACACAAAGTTACAATATCTGATGATATTCATAATAAGCTAACATATGCTAGGAGTCAGGTTTAATGTAAAATTATACAGCAGTTTCAATTTTGCGTCAGAAAAACGCTATTAAAAAATGCTCAAATTGAGCATAGATGTAAAATCAATATGTAAACTTTCTTCCAGCATGCAGGTTGACTCTTGTTTAGGTGCTCACGCGCATGGGTTACCAAGGTCAGGCCCATCAAACAAGGTGGAGTCCGCCCCCATTGATATTATGCTAAAGAAACCACATTTTCACAAGTTAAAGGTTTCAATGGGCAGAGAAAACGCATCTGTCAGATTCACTTTTGATGTCACATTTACTGGTCATCCGTACTATGCAAACTTTTGACAGTTTGCAATGTAAACAAACACACAAAGAACTCTCGATCACTGGAATGAATCATCGTGTTCAGCCACTCCAAACTTATTTTATGAGTGTTTGTCCATGTTTAGTTTAAATATATCTATTTATTCTGGATTACCTAATGTACATCAAGATGCTAAAAAGTTGGTTCTCCAGACACAGAGAGATGCACAGTATATGTTCAAAGGCCTACCCTGCCCATTGAAGGTAGATTACTCGGAATGATAAGGTGGCATTGCAACTTAACTTTGCGGTGAAATAACTCGAGGTTTTACTCCTCCTTTGGTTTTTAAAACAAAGACTGAGTTGAATGTGTCAGGGATTTTTAAACATTTCAATCCATATCAAAGTTTGTGGTTCACAAAAATTAAAAGTCCATTTTTTTTACCAACATAAAAAATGAGCCAATTGCCAACTTTGACCGTCTCTCACGAGAGAACTGATGCATTAAAAACCACTGAATCTTTTTAGAAGTTAAATATGTGCAGATTTAAATACTCCAAGAATAAAGTTTTTTATCAAATCATTTCTGAGAAATATCCCAAAGACGTGATGCATACCTGTTTCACCACTAACCATTTGTTTATGCAACAATTGTCTCTGTTCAGCCATATCTGTCTAGTTTCAAGTCACTTGCGGTTAAGCAGACACATATTTCCACTATGTTAAAAACATCTAATAACAACTATTGCTGACTGAGGTATTTGGCTTTGAATTTTAGACCCCAAAATGTGTCGGAGATTACTTTAGTACACCAATATAGTACCATGCTCAAGCTCACATTGGCACCTTTGATGTCCAGAGAGGAATACTTGCTTACCTATAGCTAGCTATAGTGTGAACCCCCAGACCTTTCATGTGAGAGGTACGTAAAAAAAATTACCATATTCTGAATGGAGGCTTTCCAAAGGTTTACATCTGGCTGCTGTTTCGAACAACATGTGGCAAACTTGGACCACTTGCAATCACACTTTTAAAGAAGAGGAATTGCCACACCAGGAGAGACCAATGAGAAGCCAGTGTTCAAGGATCTTCACAGCTTATGGCCTCTTGGGCCACCAGGGTGTGATCAAGATTAGTTCCACCTTTTCTACCCTGATCTTCTCCAGAACTCTCAAGTTCAGGTGTGTGTGGGGGGGGGGGGAGCAGAGAATGCCTGCAGCCCACATATTCTCCAAAGTTATTGAGACAGCATCCACCACCTAAGCTTGATCATCCAGAATCAGATAGATGAAATTCAATAACTTGTGATTGTCTCTTGTGGCACAAAGGTCTATGTGAGGATCCCTGAGAGGTCCTATGAGCCTGGCAATCAGCGGGTGTAGGGATCACTACATGCAAATTGCTTGATCCTGACATAACACCTGGTCAGCCTGTGCATTGAGGACTCCCACTATATGCACACAGAAAAGTTTTATGCCCCTGTCTCCACATCAAAGCAGGATCATTTCGGTTTAGCACATGAGGGATGCTGACTGAGTGTCGTCCTGCCCCATTTATTCACACATGCAACTACTGTCCGATTGTCTGGGTGAAGTAGGACACATTTGTGAGACAGATCCACCCCTGCAGCGAAGTGTCTGTGTAAATTATCCCCTGCAGATTGAAAGGGACTACCAATGCATCACTTTGTTCCTTCTGTACCATCACAACAGTGACAGACAGACTTCACTGGAGATCACTAGGGTTGGTTTCAGCATTAGGCAAAAACCTCTTCAGGATCATCTGAAGCCTGCTTAAGGGATCTTCTGATGGCTTGGAAATGAAAAGTATTGTCTTGGTAAAGTATGCCTAGAACCACATATTCCTGAGAAGGTTCTAGGTTAAACATAATTTACTATATATTTTATGTTCGGAACAAGTGGGACTTGAACCTGCAACCTTTGGCACTAGTCGCCTAGACGCCTAAATCTAGGCAAATCATTACTAAGAGGGCCATATCTGACCAAAGACGCTCATGTGAAAAGCAGCATATGAGTCACTTGTCAAGGTAATGTGAATGTGCACACCCAGGCAGTGGCATAATCTGACACACACTCATTAGTCTGGTTAACACCACCGATGCCTGATCTAGGCCAAAGGAAAGTCCATTGAGGACATTCAGTCACCCAGGTGAACAGCAGGCACAATGGAAGCCAGTGTTTCCCTTCTGAACCTGGAGACAGGTGTTGAGCCAGGATACTTCTATCACTGGTGTCAATCCACCATCTTTTTTAGGGACTAGACAGAGGCAAATGGAGAACCCAGTTAAGTGCAGGTTTACGACTTTCTATACTGCCCCTTTATGTCCCTGAGATTGTACTACTCCTTGTTGGTTCTGTTGTGAGCCTTTTGCCTTAAAGAGAGGAAATTGGGTAGGAGAGTTTGACATGTGGTGGGGGTGGCCCTAACTGAATAAAAGTAAACATGTAGCATACATGTACCAGATTTGAAATATACCTATCTTTGGTGTACCAGTGCCATCTGACTGTGTAGCATAACAACCGGGCTCCCACCTGTTGGGACTTTTGAGTGATAAGTACATGCAAGGTGGATGGTTACTGGAGAGCACCACCAGGGGCATTGGGCTGCTGGTTGTGGACTTGGGCCTGCTGCCCCTCCTCTGACACAGCCTCTTTCTTGGTGGCCACTGTGAGCTTCACTGCTTTGGCCACCACTACGCTTGTATTTCTTGCCATGTCTTTGGAATTGCTTCCATTTTCCACTGCCACTGCCCCTTCTACCCAATGCCTTTCTTGGCAGTGTTGTGGAAGGAAAGCCTCCTGTATCTGCAGAAGGGGACTAGTGGCCATTGTCCTGTATCACAGACAGCAGGACGTCAGTGTTGAATAACCAGGTCTGGTCTGTGGGCAATGTATATAAATGTGAACCCAGATTTGGGTAGATTGTCCTCTGGTAGGCTGTCACTGAATTTACATAATGTTGATGTCCAGGCAGCCCATACTCTTGAGGGTATGGTCCATAATCCTGTCAATCATTCTCCATTGAAGGTACAGGCTGGGTGGAGACTTGTTTCCTGGACATAAGGTACCAAACATTTCATGAGCTCAGATAGCCTTGGAGTCCCAAGTGGAAGTCAGAACCCAATACATCTTGGGGAGGCACCTAGGGTTCAGAAGCAATTTTGATAAGTTGCCCTAGTGTGGCCAGACAGCCTTAAAAGCATCAAATTGTTCTGACACAGCCTTTATCTGATAGATTATTTATGTGATGACAGGGATCACTGCTTGCTCTTGCTCCTCTGCAATCTGAGACATTGGCTTTGGTACCAAGGGTCAAAGCTTCAGTTATCCTGGGTTCTGGAAGTGGTTGACTACTCAATTTAGTTGTGGGCTCTCACAGTAGCATCATGTAGTTTTTCTGGGTCATCACCAGTGGAGTCATTGCACCTCCTCTTACAGGTGCTGAGGCAAGCAGTGACATCATGGCCGATCCCCTTCATGGTCTCTCCTGCTACCACATTAGGCTGGTTGGGGGAGGGGTCCAGCAGTGCCCTGCTTCTTGATCATTATTCCCCGAATTGCCCAGGTTATCTTAACAGTTGGAGCTATGATGATTCAGTTTAACTCTTGAAAAATGAATACCTTACCTCATCCCATGGTGATGGAAGGTGCTGAGTAGGTGATGGGAACCAAGACAAGGAGTGCACCCTGTCTCAGAAATATTCCTGAGTCTGGGATGGGAACTCGGCTGGTGAAGACTGCACCCCATCCTGTGGTGATGAAGGGTCTTGAGATGTGGATTGGAACCATACTGAAAAATAAACTTACTTTTCCATCAATTTGTGCTTCAGGTAAGAAATAGGTATCTGGTCCAGGTAGGGTAGTAATGGGGCAGTAATGCAGATGACCAGCAGATGGTGGAAGCAGAGAAGGCTCAAAGTCCAGATGGGTATGGGGATGGGATAAGGACAGGGACAGTTACAATGGTGGTTGTGTGATCCTGTTTGATACATATTGCCTTGCACTGTTTAATGACAGGTTGGTGGGCCCTAAGATGGGGAAAAGTACCCATAAACTGGAGTACGAGACTGCGAATGGGACTTTGCATGTTTCGTTGCTTTCTTGTGTTTGTAGTAGCGCCAGCAATCCCCCTTCCTCTTCTTTTCCTAAACACAGTACTCCCCAGAGGAAGGTTGCCTTGTCCTGCATGATACATGGTGCATTGCACCATTCAATGGCAGGTTAGTGGGTTTCATACATGGAGAACAGAACTCTGAAGATGGGATAGGAAAATGGGAGTGGGACCCAGCCTGCTTCTCCGCTTTCTTGTGTTTTTGGTAGTGCAAGCAATCCCTCCTCCTCTTCCTTTCCCCAGCACAGTCCTCCCCAGAGAATAGAACAAAGTTAACTGACTTTGAAGGCAGGGCGAGAGGCAGGGATGGAATGGGAAGCATAGAAATTTGGTCTTGAGACAGGAGTTGCTTAGGCCCTGCAATGATGTCTTCAACCAAGGTACAAGCAATGGGAAGGCCGACTCATGAATCAGGGCCTATTTCTTTCTCTTCTCTTAAGCTCTGAGATTGGCACTGGCAACCTTTGCCCAGTTTTGCTGTGGGCAATCTTTCACACATTGTTGGTGTTTGGTTTACAGCATTTTGCACCTCTAATAGTCTCTAAACAATGATGGCAATGTTTGCAGTTGTCCCAACTTGCCATTGTGTGTCATCTGGCATCCCTTTTACCAATGTCATTACCAGAAGCCATCTTGAGGATAATATAGGAAATGTACCACCTAAGTTAGCTTAGTGAACACACAGCACCCAGTGGAACTCCTACCTTCTTGCGCCAGAAGTTTCACTGACTCACGCCCGCCAAATTAAGGTAGATTAGACAGGCTAATGAAAACAATAAAAGTCAATCTCATGTAATTATCCATATAGAGTAGAAAACGACATGGACGTAAAAGTAATCAAAGAGGGAAAAGTGATTGATCAGTATTATAGGTCAAATATTGGGCAAGTTTGCTGCATAGGCCTGCAGTCCAGAGCAGCATATTTGGAGTAAAGGGTGTCTGATGGGCTAAGGTTTTGGAATGGATATGATCTGAATTGATCATATATGAAATGTAGTGGAAAGGTTATGAATTATGATACGTATTTTTGGGCACACATGACGCATGTTAACACTGCATATGTCAACATGTTTTACATGTTTAACATACAGGAAGATGAAAACATCTTTTGCTATTTTATTTATACTTTCGCCCTCGGTTTTAAAGGTTTTTACATGATGCAATTTAATTGGCATGAAAGTCTTAAACTTAAACTTATTTTTGTTTTGAAAAGGTACATTGTCTACCTACAGCAGATGTCAAGAGAAAGGGGTTTCCTGGTGTAGAGGATCTGTCCATATTTCCTTTGGTCACCAGAAAAGCTTACTGGACAAGATAATACGTTTGTGCACGTTTTGTTACCTTCCTTTAACCTGTAATAAATTTCTCGCTTCATATGATGAGGATACACATTGTCACCATTTTTTGAACTTTTTTGTTAAATTTACAATTTGCATTGAAACCATCTGATTTTTCTTCCTTGTTCAAATTGGAATTTCCCGTAACATATAATCATGTGCAAAGAATTTCATGAGGGCCTGCCATTCGTTACGCATGGCAAATAAAATGATACACAGATTTAAAATATAAACCAATGAATAAATGACAAATTCTTTTACATTTTCTTATCAATTTAGTATATTTTGGTTTCTGTTTAAAGCTAGTTATTGCCTTATTTTGTGTAAAACTCTTATGATTTCGGGAAATATAATCATACTGTGCATCTTTCATATGGCCATTCATTTTGTACAAATACTTCAAACTGTAGCTCTATATCTGATGATATAGAAAGCTACCTCTCCATCATATCATCTTACATTCTCGCATTAGGTAACGGCTAGCACTGACCCTTCAAAGCCTGTTCTAGCTGAAAATTTACCCATGGCAGCAACATTTAAGTATAGAGTATAGACACATTTGTTTTACATAGATTGTGAAAGAAGTCAAGCATTGACTTATCGAGTCACTCTCCATGGCACAGATGTTAGCGTATACTTCCTACCTTGCCTAGTGGAGGAAACCGAAGAACTCGGAGAAAACCACCGTGCAGGGGTAAAGTGGTAGGAACTTTTTCCACATGCTGCCCAGGACGAGAATCGAACCCGGATCGCAGAGGTGAAAGGCGAGCGTCTTACCGCTCAGCCAACCGTGCACCCTAATTTCCAGATGTCTGGTGTAACAACAAAATAATTTATAACATCATCCACAGAACTTTTTGTCAAACTTCATTTGTGTTCTTTTTGGGTTTTTTTGTGTGTGTTTCGTATTTTTTTCTTTTTTTTTTTTTGCTTTGGTATTTTTTTTTTTGTTGTTTTTAAAATTCGCTAAGTAAAAAGACCCCAATCCAATGCAATTAAGTCATAATTGCTATCATGTGATCCTCCCCCTACCTTAAAAACTATGTTAATCCAATTTTGTATTGATCATGGACAGCAAAATGAAAATAATAGTTTCCAGTATGTGCTATAGCATGTGCATCGTGTCCACCTGGCATGGTTAGCAAGAGCTGTCATTGTGTAGCTGTGTAATGTGTTGGACCAAGGTCCTATTATTATACAGACGTATTGAAATAGAAGTCTCGTTTCTTTGCCATTGAACTTTGTCTTGTCACCCAACTGATAGCATGTACAACTACAAAAGCTCGTAAAAATGGACAACACATTGATGCTGGAAATTTTGTCATTTTTTAGTCTTCATGCATATTTATATTTTTACAGGTACCTCCGGCTGCGCCCCATGTAACAATCCAAATTGAGGACAACGGAGATAATGTGATGAAAAGGAAGAATGTTTTAAAGAACACGTTTCAAACGTAGCTAAATTAGGAGGCTGCGTTTCCCTTTTATTGGGACATGCTGGCAATGTTAGGGCTCTGGCAAACCAGAAAATGGACTGTAAAAGGCATTAAATATTTTCCTGGCCCTGAGAGGTAAATAAGAGCTTTGAACTGGAAATATTATGATTTTGAGTTTGTGACGTGCCTGCAAATGCATCTTTACACAAGTACCTCCGGCTCTGCTCTATGCAACAATTCAAACAGAAGACGAAAGAGATATTGTGATGAAAGGAAAAGAATGTCTGTTCGACCAGACATGTTTCAACAAACAATCGAAGATATCTTAACGAACACGTGTTCCCACAGGCTCTCATCATGTGCAGTAGTCAATTATTCGAGCTAATAAGATGGGGGGGGGGGGGAGGGAGGTTGAAGAGGGGCCCTAGAACATCTGAAGCTATTACTTTTGCCCAAATGTGTGATATTAGCGACAGTTATAGGCATGTTACCATTGATTTATGTGGATTCCAATGATAATCAGTTGGGTAAACCTGTAAAAATAGTTTTGGAATGAACTGGTAGTGGTGGTTTGTTGGTATGTGATGAAATGAAGAAATCGTGCCAAACATGGAAGTAAATGGCCCAGATCTGAGCCTCGTTTTAAGACTGTTTGTGTCGGAGATCCATCTGCCCCCCTCCCCCTTCCCCATCTTGTTGGCACGAATGACTGACTTCACAGGTGAATGCACAATACTTTATTGCACATAATAGTACAGAAAAACATGATCCATATTCATTAATTCCAAACCCAACAATGACAGCAAAAAGATTCCAGACTTGCCAAAGCATCAACATTTCTCTTCCAATACCTGTGTGAAGTAACAAATTTCACTCCTGACTTGAGACAGGCAGTCACCCATAAAAAGCAACTGGTGGTTTTAAACCAGTCCTCTCAACCTTAAAAATATTCATCCTTCACTGCAGACACTAGTTCTTTTCCAAAATGTATAGGCCTAACCACCCAAAACACAAATTTCATTACTTCTGCCAAAATTAAAAGAGACCTGTTAGGCCTATCACCTTTTGGTTCTCCCGAGTTGTCAGTCAGCTAAGTTTACAGCAAAAAAGTAAAGTAGACCTACATCGTTTTTGTGATAATTATGAATCTGGAACATTATAAACAAACTCTACCTCCACTATAACTATGAGTCGGAGAACAAAGCCCACAGCACAACATAGCCAATGAAGTAATTTTCCAAATCTTGGAGCCATTGCACGTACAAGTACTCTTGGTCCACTCGCCTCCCATCTTGTTAGTACGAATGATTGTCTCACTCCACATTACGATCGCCCGTGCCAGTTCCCCTTTTCATTGGGACATGAGGACAACGTCAGGCCCTAGCAATATTCAAAACGGACCGTACCAAATGCATTGAATATTTTCCTGGCCAAGAATCATAAGCAATAAGTATAATAAATATATCCAACTGCATTAGAGCATATAACATATGCCACTTCTGATATCGCAGAATATCTTCAGAATGTATTTTTATGGTATCATATTTATGAATCAAAAGAGAAAAGACCACAGTAACTGTTCTCCTTTACAAATTATGGGAGCATTAACAAATATAAATATGACATCCAAGTTGATATGTGAATGTACTGATTGCTTACTTTGAAGAGGTAGTGTGCAAAATATATGCAGTATAGTATTAAGTGAAGGTTTATTTATCAGATAAGTGCTGAAAAAATATTAGAAAAGAAGATTTGCTTCTTGTTTTGCAAATTTATCTGCGTGTATTCCGAATTTGCACAAAATTTAAAAGCTAGTTTACGTCACTCTTCATTAGGTTTACCTCTTGTACATATACATTGAAGATGGAGTGACATCTCTTTCTACAAAAACACAAAACATATTAGAAATTTGAATGGCATCTCAAATATACACGTCTGGGAATCTATGTTGAATACTGTGGAAACCAGAAGTGACTGATATTTTTGAATGACTAATTTGCATGCTTTTTAACATGTTGACTACTTGAACAATATGCACAACTTAACCATAGGTGATACTTAGGCCAAATTTGATGTTGTAGTTAGGGCTGTGTCTGAGGTTAAGTCGACACAGAGTTAAAGTGGAAAGAGAGGCAAGAAAGACACAATAGAAGAAAGACAGAAAAAAGAAGAAAGAATTTTGGGAAAAACTGTGTCTGTAATCACGAACAGCCTTGTGTATATATATATATATATATATATATATATATATATATATATATATATATATATATATACATATATATATATATATATATATATATATATATATATATATATATATATATATATATATATATATATATATATACATACATACTCAGGTCGCGCTAGGGGCATGAATTATTTATCTCCAAAGGCTGGCAAGCGAAAGAACTGCAAGGCTCCAACAGGACCAGGGAGACTGGCCAGTCAAGATGACGCGCCCTGATAATGAATCACACCAGCAATTTAATGTATATCTGCGTGATGCGTTTTGAAATTATCGTTTCAATTGTGTAAAAAGTGAAGGATTTTTCATGGCGCAGAATCCGTAATGTTATGATGGCATAGCATGCTACTGTCTTTACATACACACAGTCAAGCTTGTGCTTGTTATGCTCTACATACCACGTCAAAATGGAATGGATGATGGTCCCGCAAAGCACCACAAAGCATGATCTTCTGTGGGGCATGACAGAAAACATAATGTGGCATTATCTAAAAGCTGCCTATCTTGGCGCAAAACGCTCCATCATAAAGTGCATTGTTGTAAAATAAAATCAATTCAAAGCAAAAAGCAGTTCGACACATTCTAAGCATCGTGTTACTTGATTTTGCCATATTTTTTAACGGGCACATGGACAGATTCGTCGACCATCTGCAGCACTCAGCGGCGACTAATGGCATTTTGCGGCAACCGAAACCCGAAAATCGCCGCTGACGCAGGGACTATGCCGCAAAGAACCTACTGTTTTGACATTATGACAAGGCCTGGCATGGACCGCCGATCGCCACTGGTCCACGCCAAATGCTTCCAACTGCCTACAATAGTCAGTCCATTCTTGTTGAAATACATCTGGTTATTGTTCTGTTGCAATTTATGTAAGTTCTCTGCTTTGTGTTTGATGATAAAATCAACAGAAAGGGAAATATTGATAAATGTCAGAAGCTGTGCGAGAACAATAAAAA
The DNA here is from genome assembly GCA_964020975.1 of Hermodice carunculata. Classification (NCBI taxonomy): domain Eukaryota; kingdom Metazoa; phylum Annelida; class Polychaeta; order Eunicida; family Amphinomidae; genus Hermodice; species Hermodice carunculata. Next base: position 77,619,183 of record OZ026619.1, read on the forward strand.
TGTTTGAGTCGAATCTTTCATTAATATTTGTCTAGTGAGACTGTTGCTTTCCATAAACTTAAATCTTCAGTTTGTTGATTTAATGAAACAGTCTTTGATCAAACACATAGTCATAAGTTCATGCGTGTCCCCTGGAGAACATGTGCAGAACATATCGTTTGATTCATGTTGGGAATCTCTGTTATTGATTGGAACTGTAAAAGGTTTCTGATGGATTTTGAATGCTGACTTAAAAGCAGAGATTGCACATGTCAAATTGCAAACAACAAACTAAAAATATAGATTTTAAAACAACATACCTTGTACGCTCAGGGCTTTGGTGTTAAAAATGTCGGATTTTTTATTATTGCATAATGGAAATTTATCTATTCATATCATTTAAACTGCTTGTGTTCAAAATGACTATTTTCTATGTCAGTATGATTAATCGTGGTGGCACAATACCCTTGGCTGATAAATCCATGTTTCCCGGCGTCTCTATGTAGATCCCCAAGATGTGCCCAAAACATTCATCACAGTGGTAGGTAATATTTGCGGATGTCAGTCTATCTGAAACGCCCAACTCGTGGGTCCTCGGGCATGCAAAATCTTTATTGGCACCAATTTTGAGGTATAAACATGTGTTTAAAGAAGGATGTCTAACTACATATGTAGGTAAAAGGTATCCTTATTTTCACCAAATATCTTCATGCAGTACATTATCGAAATTAGATTTATGGATGCTTTTGGCGTGTGTGTGTGTGTGTGTGTGTGTGTGTGTGTGTGTGTGTGTGCGTGCGTGTGTGTGTGTGTGTGTGTTTGTGAATGATCAAAGATGCAGTTATCATAAATTTAAAGAAACGAACCCGAAATTCTTGGTACATGTATTAGGTTCTTTGACTCGAAATATATACATGCTTCTGAAAAGGCGCCAACGAAACAGACGAATGTATAAAAGTACATTTGTATCAATTATCCGCCGTCTTCTGTCGACACTTTCCTGTTCGAATGACTGTGCTACTGGTTTTCCTGACATTTTTAGATAATAGAGAACATTTTTACCTGTCATAGCACCATGGCTTGAGCCGACAGTTTTTTTTGTTTTTGTCTCGGGTTCGGCACTAGAGGGTGATTCATATGTATCTCGTGAAAGCGAGCTGGCTTTCACGGCTGTCCCCGGTCAAAGGCCAGATGTGTCGTTAACGCGAGCTTGCTTTCATGACAACCCAATAACAATGGTCGAAACCTCGCCGATACTCTTCCGCGAACCACACCTCTGTCTTGAGCGTTAAGCGAGAGTTATAACATGAAAGGAGATTATTATGGCTTATAACTGTCGAGTGGCGAAGCCACGAGACAGTTGTAATAGCCATAATCGTCTCCTTTCATGTTATATTTGTCATTGGCTGGTAGGAATGGCCATTTGTGTTTAGGTCGGATCAGTGATTTCATGATTGAAAGCGTATTATCTGTCAGTTACGTAATCAAATTCTTACACACACGTGTGGCAGTGTCATTTCACTTCTGAGTCACTTCATTCGTGATTTCGCTCAGGCGTTCAGGTAGTTCGTGAATCTGCTAGCTGCCACAAAATGCAAGATGACGTGCCTCTAATTGAACTTGATAATATTGCAACTCAGCAATTATTTTTCCAAAGAAATGACGGCACCGGCAGTACTGGGAGGTATGTTGGTTTTTATTTGTAATGTTTTTAGAATTTGACAGTCAAAGTTTGCTTTGCGTTCATGATATGCTACTGCATCAAGACTACTGACCCGGAGAAGTTTTGTGGCTGATGGTATAATGCGTGCTGGTACTTGAATGGAAAGTTTTTATCATGGAAATTCAGGTAAATCATTTCAAATTTTATTGTCAGACATTGAAAGGGTTAATTCGGAAAGAGTGAGTTATAGGTTTTACTAAATTCACTCTTTTTGCGGGCCCTTTTTGCGATTATTGAGGGTGAAGGTCAGCCCAAAAAAGATGCATTACCAAGTTTCATAATACATTCTTTTTCATAATCAATGGTTATGGGATATAATCAACACTTTTTTAGCCTTATGATTGGCTAATTCCTACCAGCCATATGACAAATACCTTTGTAACATGCCTGGTAGGAACAGACCAATAGGGAGCCGGAAAAAGTGTTGATTATATCACATAATGAAAACTTTTCATACAATAGCATTGCTAGTGTTGTGCAGTGCAGCATGACCTGCAGGCAGTGTGTTGTAGGAACAGTTGTTGACACCTTCCCCTGAGCAGCCCAAACTATGGTATTGTTCCGGCAGGATCTCTGCAGATGACCACAGGACTTGGAACAGTACAGACGTGTTTTGCTGGAACTTTCCAAGTGGTCTGTCATATCTAGCACAATATCACTGTTTGCACAATGTAAGTTGATGTACATGACTCAATTTACAACACTTAATCAGTGTCCATGCCAGACATGAACCCTAAAAAAATAAGTGAATTGAATTCCAAAAATGTATTGCTTTTTTACCTGCAATAGGATTTTTGTAGCGTGCACTCTCGTCATTTTGACACATACTCCTCTGAAAAATTGTCTGTTGAGTGGGAATACTGCCCAACTCACTTAAATCTGTCATTTTGGCTTCCACCACCCGCTCTTCCTACTGCCATATCGGTAAGTGGAAAATACATGAGCAAGCAGTCAAACTTAACTGTGCATGTGACAACTTATGTAAGCGGGAAGGTACACCATGCACAAAAAGCAGGGGAAAAATGCCGCGCACCGAGTATATCTAGGTCAGTTCCAACCACCCTTGTTACAAGTCATTTATAACATGTCACAATGGCCATTATGTCATCACAATCAACTCGGTCTTCGACCTCGTTGATTACGTGGCATAATGGTCATGTGACATGTTATAACTATCAACTTATGCATGATACACTCTGCTGGCCGTGCAGAGTGAAAATGGCGTCCAAAACAACCTTCCTGAAAGACAGTTTTTTTTTTTTTTTAAATATTCCACCCTTAAAGATCGTTTTACAAGGATCCAGTGCCTCAACGCCCGGAAGTACATTTCACGCTTTGGGCCGTGTATGTCTGAAAGCCGGACGCGATTTTCACGCTCTGGGGCGTCAACGTCTTAAAGGCTGCATTATACAAATCAAGTAGTTTCCAGCCGAAGTTCTGAACTTAGACACCTAGCTGGTTGATACAATGATACGCTTTATATGCACATTGTACAATTTAACAAACACGAAATAAATGAATTATGAATTTAAATAAAGCTTGACTGGGCTAGTGATACACGCTCTAATTCTCATGAACTCTCTATGGCCCCTTCCTCAAATGATGATAACTTTATTCTTAAACTTAGACAGGCCTCTTGTGGGCTTCATACGAAACATTAGAGGTACTTTTAGCGGGATTTTGTGGACGGACACAATTCTCACAGGTCAGGAATGTGTCTCCTTAAAGGGAATCGGCAAACTTAAATGTTGAGGACTCCTTAAGGACTCAGTCTTCTCTAAGACAGCCTTAAAGCTTTTGGACACCTTAAAGATTGCCTTAAAGCTTAAAGTTCTTTAAAGACAACATTAAAATATTTGGATCCTTAAAGACGCCCGTTCATGATTTTTGACTACTTGAAGGCAGCCTTAGTTTCTCAACCATTGATTTAACGCCGCCTGAAGATTTCATGCAGCAAGCCATGCGCACTTGAGTGCGACTAAATCATTCCTTTCCTGATGTTGTGGTTTCCAGACCAAAGGCTAACTCACGTTATTCAGGATTGTGCGAAAAGCCTGGTACTTGAAAACGCGTTTGGGGAAAAAATTCGCCCCGTGCGTCTGCTTGACGACCCCTCGTCCCAGCTCATTTTAGTGCATTTTCTCCACAACGTTGTGCCGATTGCTACTTTTAATGGAACAAAATTTTCCGATTCAAATATGCACACGGACAGATCCAAAATCTAGGACGGTGCTCTTTTTGAACCGTTGAAATCAGCGGGGACCTTATCCACAAGTGGCGATGTTAATCCAGATGTGAACTTATTCGTTTTAAGTGTACTAATAGAAATCTAGTAAAAGCTTCATTTTGTATTGACCATATTTCTGCATCATTTTTTGAAATAATTCCATGGCACTACAGTAGTATCTCTCTTGGGAGACCACCCTTTGGGGCCTCATAAAAGTGGTCTTTCAGGACAGGTGGTCTCTCATTAGAGGTACAATAACATTGGAAGAATAGGTCTTGGGGTTTTACAAAATGGTCTTTCAAGGGAGGGTGGTCTCTCATTGGAGGGGTCTCTCAAAAGAGGTACCACTGTATTGTGTTATTGTTTCTGAGTCCGCCAGCTGCCAGTAAAACATAATGACAAATTAAAACATTTCATAAATCAGCTTTGTCATGCCCGCCATTCTGGATATGGTACCCGCTGACCTCAACGGTCCAGAAAACACACAGTTCCAGTTTATGGATCTGTGCGGAACTGTCTGTGTAGAATTTTGAATATGAAAACTTTTGTTCGATTAAAAGTAGCAATTGGCTCAGTGTTTTCTCGACAGTGCGCTGGGACATGGTTAAGTAGATGCAGAGGGCGAAAATCGTTTTCGCAAACGCTTATTAAAGTGCACGGCTTTTTGCACGATCCTAAACAATGTGAGTCAGCCTTTAGCAACGTCCTGGCCACCTGTCACTCCGGTTCTTCTTATGCGGATAAGCAGCCAATCTTGCTATTCTGCTGTTGTTTAATGATTGAATACCGAGCCAGTGTCTGTTAATGCCAATTATTATTATTATTATTATTATTATTATTATTATTATTATTATTATTATTATTATTATTATTATTATTATTATTATTATTATTATTATTATTATTATTATTATTATTATTATTATTATTATTTTAACTGACAGTCACCTTGTCTTCAGACGTAGTCTTGCCAATGACGCCTTAATCTTTTGCGAGCCCCTGCACGCTGCATTGGTTTCAGTGCGACGCATTGTTCACAGTAATTTTGTCCAGCACAGGAACAGGTCTAGAAGCGCGAAGTACATTTCACACAAGTTGAAGACCACGTCGATGAAAAAAAATTCTGTGAACATGGTCGTACAGTTGTTCAAACCTATGTTATTTAAACTACTACATGGACTTCCACATGGACCGCGAAAATGATGACTGTTTCCCGCTTCACTTTCCATAAGGGATCATGTTCGTGTCACAGTTAACATCAAGGGACGTTAGAGGGCGAGGGGATCCAGAACTACTGACGTTTATTTCACACAACCTTGAGAAAATGTTTATAGCGCTAAAGATTAATCCATTTAAGGTTTATTTTTATGGTGCATCTATCTTACATTAAATATAATGAGAGGTGGGCCACTTTTTACTTCCTCGGTGGACCCCTTAGCTGTGATGTCATCCTACAAATGGTCATGTGATTATTGGCTTTTCTTTCATCTGTTTGTCGGCCAGGCATGTTGGCCAGGGTAAAGTAGGTTGAGGTGTTACCCACTTAAGCTGACAAGCGATTATGTATACTGGTATGCTTAATGCATATAATTAACATACAATTAGCCACGTGGTGGTATCAGCATTTCTCATTCCCCTTGAGTGTACTTTGCAAAAGCATACACAACAGCTATAATACTGTGTAAAGTGCATTTCAGTTAAGCCATTTTTGTTACCCCTTTGATAGCATATATTCTTCAGGCAATTTGGTCACACCGTGACAAGAGCATACAATTTAGGAAAGCTGTTGACTCAGTCCTCGACTTTCCACAAGAATAAATCAAAGGAACCAAAATATACTGGGTCTCAAAATATCATAAAAATATCAACATGAAAGTAAGTTCTTGTACTTTATTTGGATGTTTTATAAAAAATATTCAGAACAGCACGTTCCAACATGTGTTCAGGGACTATAATAGTAACAAAATGAAATACTGTTCTAAACAGTCCATGTACTTATACTTTAAAGGCTATACAAAATGCACTTACCAAAACAGCCTGCACTTTTGAATCGAAGTTATGTGGTGTACTATAATGTAGGCCTCCACGCGGTAGGTCTGTACTGATTAGGCCTCGTGAACTAACGGTAAATATTTATGTGGCCTCTCGCTAATTTGTGAGTTTGAAGCTGAGCGTCAGTTTTGAATGTTTCGGGACAATTGGGGAAGCTACAAGCGAACTTTTGAGCCACTACTGGGACTTTCCTGTTGCTTGGTGTGGCATCTGGTGCCGGTATTTGTGCTACGTGAGTAGTACCAAGGAAGCCTCCTTGGTAGTACATTGGACCCAAGTTGACAACAATGGCTAATTGCCTGTCATAGACATTGCGCACATGATAGTAATAATTGGGGAAGGACCATTTCGACGCTAAGGCCGGAGTGTGAGGGGGTCAACAAGTCTAACGTCGTGATACGTTTACTGTGACACTGACATGTTTTTTTCACCTTTTATGAGAAATTTTGTTCACATCACTTTTTATAAGCGGATCTGCTGATACCACTTTAAGGTCTCTTCCACGTCTTACAGTAATTGCCCTCGTGGAAGACCCCAAATGCTGCCGATAAGTGACTGTATAAGAAAGGTTGTCTTCAGATGGTCAATTCAACTCTTTCAGTGCCAATCACGTCTAAAGTCGATCTACTAAAGTGAAACCAGTCTGAAGTATCATTAGAATTTCAGATTCGTAGTCTTCGTAAAACGACCTTTCATTCAAGTAGCAGCATGCCTCTATTTCCAGAGAAAATATCCCAGGTGAACAGCTTTTTTTGGCTTTCATTGTGCCCAATGCCAGTCGAGAAAAGCTGTTGACTCAGTCCAATGTTTGGCACTTGAAGAGTTACAATCCATCATGTGCGGACGTCTGGTACGTCCGGTCATTACGTTCGTGCAGAGAGGCCGCCAGACTGCCACGATCTGATGTGCGCTTTAATTTTTATAAATTTTCGCCCCGCATCATTTTTTCATTCAAGAAATCTACTTCAATATTCATTTTTTTAATAACTTACACGCTTCACTTCTTCCTATATCTATCAGTTTCTTATTTCGTTTCGTGCAATTTTTAAAACGCTATCATCAGATTTTCCACGTTTAAAAAATTACAATTCACACTTCGCTTTTTATCCTTGTGGAGGGAACTGCATGTATCTCGCTACGCGAGGTCGACCTAATACTGCAGCAAAACGCATCAAACCGGGCCGGTGCAAAGAAAACTGGTGACTCAGGCTTATTATAAAAGGAAAGGACTAAATAGATAATAAGGAGATCTGTTGTTGGATCTGCATACGACTTTTTGGAAATATTATGATCATCCAGTGCATATTGCACACGCTTGATATTGCACCATTACATACATTTATCCCGTCAAAGCAGAAGTCATTGAAGGAATGAACTACCTCACTGCAACCCTTTAAACATCACACGTCATCTGTTTGTCAGATCAGTTTGGGTCCTTTAAACACGCAAACACTTATTTTCCATATCATATATCAGCGTGTCGACCATGAACATCACGAGCTTTAATTATTATCACATATACTGTTTGTGACATAACAGATATTTTGTGCAGTACACCACTGAAACCAATCAAGCCGCACATGGATGACTTAATGACCTGATAAATCACGATTTTCCCCTTATCATGCTGATCTACTGATGGTTACCGCTACTATTTCGAATGAAAAATATTATCATCTATTTTATTTTGGTACAAAAAGCACAAGTGGTGAACTCCAACGCTATACAAAGTCACCATTCCTTAACCCCCTCCCCCCTCAGAAAAATAATACAAAATAAAACCTTAACAAGATCAAAATCAGTAGTAAAATTTTAAGCGAATACGTATGTCCAGGACACTAGTCACAAAACGATATTGCAAAAAGGTAAGTTACTGTGATACCACCTTGAAGCATGGTTCAAAGAGTGCTACCCCCCTCGCAAAAATTCATACCTTCCAATAATTTTGGAACTGACTTGGAACTACGAAGAAAGGTAATGAAAACTGCCAACCATACGTAGATTGGGACGGTCTTACAAAACGACTACAATTACAGATATTAGATTTGTGAAAAGTAACCCGATTCATGGTCGTAAAAGGAGAAAATAATCCGGACGGAGAGAAGAAATACAGTTACGAAGTGAAGATGAATGCTTTTTCTGTAGTTAAACAGGGGAGTATGTTCGGAAGAATTATTCAGGGTTGTTTCCATGCCAGTTAAAATGAAGATATTGATAAAAAAAAGACCACTTCAAATTAAATGAAAAGGTAAGGTATTAAAATCTTGCTATCACATGAAACTCTTTTACTGGAGGTGGGGGTGGGGGTGGGGATCAAATGAAGTTTGCTTGCCCAAAATCAATTCGGTAAATTGCATTTGTGGCAGAATTTGCTGCATTCATGTCATGTATTGAGCTAATTGGGGTTTCTTTTAAAATTCTATTTGCAGTAGGCCTTTTTACTTGTGCATGGTATTATTAGTGTTGACTATTAACCAGTACAAATTGCGTACAGATGATATATATCCAAAGCAAACTAGTCGAGAATTAAGTCATTTCTTCTAAATCCTACCAGCGGATCTGTTAAATATAACCAAATTTAAGCCCGACCTTCACTAAATTGTTCTTATATCCTCATTTTTCTATTCAATGCGCTTATGTAAATGTCAACCAGAATATAGTTCATGAATGTGACATCGGGTGATCGACAGGTCCTCAATATGTACTCATGGTAAAATACTTGCCGGAAGTGTTGGTGTAAATATTCATGTACATTTACGCTACATGTATATGTATTGTCTCTTCCTGCAGGTGTACATCACCACATACAGTATAGTGGATACATGTCGACCTGGTCAGGTAAACTTTATGTAACTCTCTTTCAGCGATATCATAAAGATATTGACACATATTATAATTATCATCATAATTATCATCATTGTGATCTTAAACTGCTTTTCAATATTGAAGCACAGGTTCATAAATATATTTACACAGATCAAAGAAACCTACAAATGAATGGAACGCTGAAACCCGTTTTAGCTGAAAGATTATCAGCTATTATTAGGAGATGGACAATACGCAAACTAGCCACTGCTGCTATTCCTGCTTTTTCTAACATGTGGTTCACAAGAAGATATGCTGATGGGCAAGCAGGCCAATTTTGCAACATTGACAGTGTACTATTATAAACATTGGAAATACAGGCAAAAGATACTGTATTAGTTCAAATTAGCAAATATAAAAGCTGTATCACATAAGGTCATTAAACAGAGGAGGAAATGACAGTTTTTGTCGAGCCGGTGTTATGATAACGAATATTCTACGATGTAATATTCCCTTTTACAACCAATTCATAACATTGTATATGGGGGTGATTATTAGCGTTAATACACGAATAACAGACAGATAGATCAATTCAAATTTCGTAGCATTCATTCAGAGGAAATTAAAACAAATGATCTCAGTTATTACCACTCTGGACGTTAATATACAATCCAACTTTGACCAATGATTAGGCAAAAGCAATGTTACATTACATTTTGTTGTTGTTGACAAATTTAAACAAAGTGTAACTTGCAGAAAATAGAAGTACACGCACGTTGCTTTCCTTTCCATAACTTCACTCAGTGCAAATATAATACTCTTGTCAAATTCAGTAGGTATGTATTGTGGGTCTGTCCAAAATGCCATATATTTATCTGTTGAAGCGCTTCTTGATTTTCTCATTCTCATGCGGATCGGATGATCTTTACACTGAACTGGTGCTTGCGACCTTTGGTATATCTGAATCAAGTGAGCAGCAGCCTTCATGTCGTCAATTGGCTTCTTTACGATTTGCGTTATGTTTTGGATGTAAAGTGTTGAAAGCCTGATTGTCACCCGCATTTACACACAGCTGCCTGGCAGAACCTTCGTGTTACCAGAGCAATATGCACAAATTGGTGACCATACATACACCACAGCGCTGTACCGTTTGAAAGGAAACATTTGATAATATACAGACAGTCATCAAAATGACGCATGTAAAATTATCTTAAACCCCTATCATATTTATCGAAATTGTAAAAGTTCACGTGTGATAGGTAGGATATACGGGTTAACTTTCATACCCAGTTACATTTGACAACATTTTCCTCGTGTCTACCTACTGCCGAATGGTAATAATGCAGCACGCATTCTCCGGTGTTCAACAAATAAATATGTTTTGTTATATTTTATTAACCTATGACTGACATATTGTGAGTATGTCTGATGACGTCATACTCCAAGATTGGTTTTAGTCCATCTCTGACTTTTTCCTGAATTTATGTTATATCTGAAAATAAATTTTGGCTAGTCTCGCAAAACAGCACTGCAATTGATTTATCCGGACCTGGAATAGCTAGACACATGGTGCTGCATTTTTGTTTATTTACATCCTTATTTATTTCCTCGAGGCATTTTTTAATAAATAGCCAAATGTTGCGTCGCAAAATCGTATGATTTGTTTTCAATGTATTCACTTGCTATACTCTTTGGGTAGCTTGTTATCTCAATGCTTTTTTATCCTCAACTTACAATTTGTTACCTAACAAGAGGAACAGTAACAGAGAAGGGGTAACAGATTGACACTAATTATGTCTCATAATCGAGATAACAAAATAGACATCAAAATTGATTTCTGCAAAATACCCTTACCCTATTTCACATTATAACTGTATTGCCAATCGAACCCCCACCATATACATATTGATTATCGTGAGATATTCATTTAAACCATAATCCAGAAGTTATCCAACTAAAAAAGCATAAAGAATTCATTAAAGATCTGAGCTTTTGCAAATTGCCACGTTTCATGTACTTACTCACCTGCTCATTTATTATGTCTCTGTGCCAACACAGACATATCGCTTTTCTAGGAATTCTTTCTTTCTTTCTTTCTTTCTTTCTTTCTTTCTGTCTGTCTGTCTGTCTGTGTTTGTTTCTTAACAGGCAAATTTGTCCGACATTTCATTTTATAGGTATTACACGTAGAAAATCCAAACTTGGCACAATTATACTTCTATAGATGAAGTTTTGCCTTTTCATAATGAGAGTTCATCCTTTTCAAAATTATGCAAATGAGGGATAATTGAAATTTTAAATCTTCAGTATCTTGTATACTATACTAGATGTGGTTCTGAGTGTATAGGAATTCGATCATAACAAGGCAAAGGTCATCTCCAATGTCAAGGTCATGTCAAGGCCAAAGGTCATACCGAGGTTAAAGGTCAATTTTAAGTCAAAATGTCGTTTTAAAGGTCAAGGTTCACTTCAGGTAGAGGTCATCTCAAGGTCAAAAGTTATTTCGAGGTCAAAGGCCTCTTTCGATGGTGGCTTTCCTCTAGTCATAACTTGATCAATTTTTATCCAATTTTGATCATGTTAGGCTCAAATTGGAGCTTTTGTTACACTGCACATTTTTGAAATATATGTGACCTCAAAAGGTCAAAGGTCAAGGTCATTTGGACCTTTTATCGTTTCATCCTGCCATAACTTGGCCAATTTTCATCCAATTCTAATCATGTTGGACTCAAATTGTAGGTATTGAAACACTGCACATTTTTATAAGAACATGTTACCTCTAAAAGGCAAAGGTCAAAGTCATTTGGCGCTTTGAAAGTTTCATTTTGCTATAACTTGGTCAATTTTCATCTGATTTGGTTTATGTTGGGCTTAAATTGTGGGCAAAGTAATACTGCACATTTTTGCATATTACAGGTGACCTGTAAAGGTCATAGGTCAAGGTCATTTTGACTTTGAAATTTTCATTCAGCCATAAGCTTAATGGAATATGAAGTACCAAAGGACAAAAGTTGTAGCATTTAATTAATAACTTTTCAAGTTGCTTGTTTGTAGTTGTAAGTGGTGTTGTGCGAATACTTTATCGTAAGGCGACATGAGCCACCAATCGAATATATCAAGGCTACATATGTTTGACGATAAAATCCGAATTCAATAAAATGTAGACTAGTGTTGCGGAAACATAAGTCTGTATATTTGATGTAATAGATAAAACTGTTTATACAGGTTGAAAAAAACCACGGCCATCCTTACGATTTTGTAGCTGCACCCACGACCTTATGCCACATTTATTAAACTGGAAATTTAGTTAAGGTTAAAAGTTCATTTGGCAAGATATGTTTTAATATGTCTGCTTTATGGACGACTTTCGGTGTTTTCTCCACTCCACTTGTCTTGTAGTACCGACAAAACAGACCTTGGTCAGCTTTGGAGGCAAGCGTTCAATTCTAACAAACCCAATAACACGTGGCAGTATATCCCAAAAGGCGCACTTTCTCACTTGAATCTAATAATTCAATCTATTAGATCAAAAGTTTTTGTTTCGTTTGTTTGTTTACTTCCTTTCTTGTTTTTGTTTGTGTTTGTGTGTACACGCAATTGACGTGTTCATATAAAATCTGATAAATGTGGACATAAGGCGTAAAATACCCCGAAATCTTTCGTCGTAAATTTATTGTCTCTCCCTCTTTTTTTCTTTTTTAAATACGACTGCATTCGCTTGTTTATATATTACCTGTTGTGGTCTGAGTGGATGTTTAACCTCGCTCTTTCCAAGAGTAAGACATCTTTTCAACAAAATGATACGTGCCATAACTTCACATGATATATATTAAAGTCTGACTTCATGTATGAATTTCGATTTCATGCACTGGTTTCAAACAGCAATGACACATACTTTATCGTGAAAGAATATGACAAAAATAGACACCACAAGCATGGTTACTACTCACAGAGCTCTGGCATAGAGTATCAAAGATTTATGCAAGATTTTAATCAAAATGAAAAATGACCACGGGATTCATGAGTTTACACTTATAGCTAGATAGTGTAAATTTATTTTTATTTCATCAGGCTGTTGGTATAGTAGTTGGTGTAGTCAACGAGTGGTTAGTGTTCAGCTACAAGTAGGCAGACCAAGCAATTGTTCAAAGAAGATGGTTAATGGAGCTGAAGGAACATGCAGTAATGTATGTGAATTGGAATAAAATCACATCATAAATATGTCACGATGAGAACACACGTGTAGAAAAAAATGATGCTTTATGGATTTGGTAAAACATGCAGAAAGATACAAGTCATGGTTAATAATATCAGAAACACACTTGAGCACTGTATCACAAAAGTTCAAGCAAGCCAATGTAGCTCATAAAGCACTTAACAGTGATTCAATATCAAAGTTCGATTTTTAAGTCCATCAATATGATCAGTGAACTTTTGCCACCACTTACTTACTCGATAATATTGGATAGTATATAGTGCCCCAGCAGTAGATGGAAAGGCATGTAAGATGCTGATTCTGTATGAACATGCTTTAAAGGCAACGGATTTGGATCGCATAAATATAATGAAAAGTACACTAGTACAAGGCAGACAGTTCATGTCACTTCACAATTTTAAAGGACTCCCACGAAGTAATTTCAACATAGTAAGTCCTTCAACCGCAGGTTTTCATTCATAGTAAGCTACTTAACAGAAAAATCGTGTCCGGTCTGCTGTTATACTATAGGCCTGACTACGCGACCAAGTATGAGAATTGCGCTTGTCCTGTCATCTCTGATGTAGAACAAAAATGGGTGATCTGCACAGAACATTTTTGCTTTCTGATTCTTTGAGTCGGCACCGCCAACAATGTGAAATGAAGTAACAGCAGCATTATCAGATCCAGATTCGTCAACTTCGATCATTACGTGTTGATAGATGGTAGTCACATACAGTCCCTTGGAGCCTGTCATAGCAGAGTGATCTGCCTTGTTGCTGGAGAAGATTTCCCGTATTCCCAACTTCTTCAGTGCATCGTTAGCACAAAAACCGAAATCATAACGGAATCGCGGTATATATACATCGACCATCTCTTCGCATATAACCTCACTCACATTCTCAAGTAGAGTTCTTGTCAATTTTCCTTCTAATTTACTTAAACCATCTTGTTTCTGCGGTAGCAAAATTATCATTTTATGATGACAATTGGATAATGGCATTTCCAGAACATCGCAATTCAGCTTGGGTATCACTCCGGTACGAAAGCTGCTTTTCTGATTCATCATTTCCACTTCTACTTTTTCCTGTAACTGCATGTTAAAATAAACCCTTTTTGTTTTCTTTGGATCAAATTGATGATACCACTGTGGGCGCATATAAATGCCACCAACAGCAACTAGCTTAGATTCTCGATCCACAGTACCAAGTGGCAAGATTTGCTGTATCTTTTCCCCAGTTTTCTTTGAAAACCAATCGTTTATTTCTTTCCTGGCTAGGTCTGGTCTTGTTCTAAAGTCCACGGCGGTCATTTCTGCTATTTGATAAGAACTGCAGATGTCTTTGTACTTTGCTGCTGTTTCATGGCCAGTTGGCCCAAATACTTTGGAATCTACATCAATTATTCCCGGTTTAGATGTCGTTGATTTGGTTAAATCCCAGTTAAATGCCGCAAAAGCTGGCAATAACTGCGTTTCATAAACCTCCGCTAGGTGGAGACATTTGTTGAGCTCTTCCATTGTATTCCCAGCAGCTCCTATAAAAATTTGACCAAGTCCAAGTGACAGAGTTAATGGTGAGTAAATAAAATTTGATGGCTTCTTCCCAGACGAAAATTCATGATACAATTCCAGTGCAAATTTACAGTTTGCTCTTCCCAATGATGCCAAATGGGACCGGGTGGTGCAGCTGGCTGATTGACCGCCATCTTGTCCTTCTTCTGGCTGGTCCTTGGCGTCAGCTGATAGTGCGGCACCCATGACAACTGGAATCATACAATCAGAGAAACCATTATGAGAGTTCCATCAAAACTTCTAATGTTATACGTCTTTTTGGGGATTATATGTGGTGGGCAGTATTACTTGCTCAAATGCAGGAAAGCTGCAGTAGGTGAATATTTGATACCTTGCATCAAGTTACAATTGACACGCAGACGGTCGGCGGTAAGGTGAAACCTACCGCCGGTTTTGTCAGGAGACTGTATAAATATTTATCCTTGACATTTGCACATGTTTCAAGTGGCCATGCTTCAAAATTTCTGCAAGCTATGAAATCTCTGGAAAAGTGGTCTTTTTGCTTTGATTTACAGTAAGATTTGCAGACCCAAAATTCTTTGGGTGCAATATTACTTTGATCACTGTAGTATTGTCAAGGTGCAAAGTAAATGATTGACTTTCCTTGAAATTTTTGTTTTTTACACTGTTCAGATATTCAGCATCAGCAAAGGTTTTGTTTATAATTTGTAATATGACAAGAAAATACAGGTACCTATTGACGGGTAATGCGTTGTATAGGCTGCGCCCTATTAAGAAACTACGAATACTTTTTGGTGGTGATCAACTATTATATGTAAGTAAAGTCTTTAAGCTGCATATTGGACACTATGTCCCTCTATCTTTCCCTATTTCATGTTTTGTTTGTTATCCTGTTTTTCGTCCGATAACACGTAACCACGTGGACATAAGTGCACATGTGCACAGAGTAGTTTTCCCGGCCTCAGTTGGCTGTGAAGATGGGTGCTGCTCACCCCTGTGTGCAAATATTGCTGGAAGTGTGTATATCTTTGCCAAGACGATACCTCCTTTCTTTCAAGGCCCAGAAAGAATTCTTGTGGCTCAATTAATCAGCGACTTACTATATCAAAGATTAGTAAGCAGTTAAACAACGTTCAAGACAACAAACAGTTATGTAACAGTTAGAAACTGTTTTCGACGAAGATTTGAACATTCAAAATTACCAAATTAAAAAAAAATTAAAAAATGAATTAAATCAGTCATTTATTACTTCACTTAGTTCACTAAGGTTGTACACATACGCGAGTGTCGCAAAATTTTGTAACCCAGAATTTAATAAATTAGGTCGTGCTATCACACTAGTGGCTGAGAACTCAGGTTTCAGCCACCACAAAGTTCATGCATCAGTGTCAGGTTGAGCGCAATAATTGTGCTTGAGCTGCTGCAGTTAGTCGACGTATTTTAGTGCAACCTTTTTAATCTGTTGATTGAATTTATCCTGCCTGTTGCTGCTGAGTCTCACCAATTGGACAGAAGCTAAGATAAACAGGATGTAACAGTTCCAGATCAATAACTGGGCTTGCAACATGCATAAGACAATCTCAGAGCTGTAAATGATTCATGTCTGCCGTCTGCTTCTTTTGATTGATATTTATAGTCTTTTTTTTCTTACGGGCGCGGTTCTGCTTTCATATATTCAGTAAAACAGTAGTATTGGAGAGCTACACCATATGGCCATAAAAAAGAAACACACACACACACACACACACACACACACACACACACACACACACACACACACACACACACACACACTCTCTCTCTAGCCCCCCCCCCCACCCCCACCCCCCAACAAAAAACAAGAAAAAGAAACACAAATATACATTTTTTAAAGATCAATGGACAAAAGAGCTCTATCGGTTACTCGGATATCCAGTTAGTGTTAAACGACGAATACCTTGATAAAATATGAGATTTTAGCTGCTTGTTTCGACTCTTTCAAAGGACATTCTCAAATGTAGAAAGCAGAGATTCCTCATGTTATTCGTTTTGGTTTTCATACTACATTGCAAATAGGTGGCTCGACAGATGCATAAATAAATAAATAAATTAATGAATGAATAAATAAGTAACTGAATAAATAAATAAATAAATAAATAAATAAATAAATGAATGAATGAATGTATGAATAAATGAATAAATAAATCAATCAATCAATCAATCAATCAATCAATAATACTGTGTCGGACTTCTATTAAAGCTTGTTGTTTGATGTTTCATTTGTTTGTACATACATGTAGCTCATGTCTTCAAGTACATAGAGATAATTACGTCTGAAACAGGTGTCAAGTTGCATTGTTCAGTAGGTCCTTTTGACACTATTTTGTTATTTTTATTTCACACGAAATTTAGATAAAAAGTTTATACTAATAAGTCAGTTTTAAAACGCATTCCTCTTCTGAATGCCAATACAAATACTTCATTCCGAAACTTTTGCCTGCTTATATTTAACGAAATTGATGTATGTTTAGAATCGTACTTTCATGTGAAAAAAAAAGTCTCGCGTGTCCTATGTTATGCAAACCGTTTGCTTTCATATGCAGTGGCTCTGCATTCTCTTGAAACCGGATGAAAGTTAGCCGAAACCCTGACATTGCGCCACATATACATATACATATTCATACACAGATAGACAGACACAGAATGTATCTATAATGTATTTGCATGCACTACTTTTTAAGAACAAGACTAGATGGACTCTTTCAAAGCCGATGACAACATAATCTGGATGATTCCAGATTCAAATTCAACATGATAAGACAAGTACCGGCATGTACTAGTGCCAGAAAAAGGTAATAATGGTTCGAAGCGACAGCTTTCCTGGATGCTTTCCGCTCCAAGCGCCCCGAACAAAGCTGTTCACTCCGTCTCCAAACTAGTGCTCAAAGGGTAAATTTTACTTCTGATTGACTCACGCTAAGTGTGGGTGGCAACAGTCATGAAACCGCCAATGGACACTTTGACGAGTCAAATCTTGCTCTCAGCGCCCTTCATGGATCCATAATCGAATAGGTATTTTTGTCAACATGCGTCTGTACCGCTTACGGTGTTAGTACCAAAAGATCATAAAAGCAAAATAGTATAAACTTGGAGAGAGAGAGAGAGAGAGAGAGAGAGAGAGAGAGAGAGAGAGAGAGAGAGAGAGAGAGAGAGAGTGTAACGTTAAAAGATCGTCAATAATAACTACCAAAAGATCATAAAAGCAAAATAGTATAAACTTGGAGAGAGAGAGAGAGAGAGAGAGACAGAGAGACAGAGAGAGAGAGAGAGAGAGAGAGAGAGAGAGAGAGAGAGAGAGAGAGAGAGAGAGAGAGAGAGAGAGAGAGAGAGATAGAGAGAGAGAGAGTGTAACCTTAAAAGATCCTCAATAATAACACATCGCCTGTCAGGGTTTGGCAGCATATAATATCCGACTTTGATTGTGAAAGGTCGTGTTGCGTCACACCTATCGGGGTTGTGTTCAAGTTAGGTCACATAACTATCGTGGGAGGTGAGTTTCCACGAAGATTGGAGTTGCTTTTTTATGTGTACATGCGGCAAGGGAATTGAATGTCTCACCAACAATCACTTATTCGACTGTGTGTATTGTTGTTGTTGTTGTTGTTGTTTTTCTGAACGATGTCTCTGATCACTTACAATTCGTCAATGTATGATACTCTTTTTTGAGCGAACTAAATTGTATCATTTAAGTGCGTTTTTGTACAACGCAGTTTCTTATAGCCTAGGTGCTTAGTATACAGTATCCTTTGTGTAGATTGAATATAGCAATTGTTACTAAGGAATTCCACGGTTTTTTTTAACTTCAAATTGATAGTATTTTAAACTGCTTTTAATTTTCTCTTCTCTCTGTTTCTTCCTCGCTACATTGCGACCTGGTAGCACAATGATCAGATTACAATAGAAGCATACATTGAGAGAAAATGGGCTATATAACAGAGAACCCGATGCGTTTTTTCGAAAAAGTTTATAATTTTTTTAGAGTCAGAACTAACTAAAAAGGCTCACTTTCACATTTTATGCATATTATAAAATGAATAAAAAGCAAGAATAAATAAATGTTTGAGGTATATATGACTTTGATGCCAGGTACAGTTTTTCTGGGGCTTCAAAGTGACCTATCCGGCTAGGGTAAATAGGATGCGATATGTGAACTATGTAATCAATGGTGTGTTAAGAGCAGTTATTATAATGATAATGATCATGGCAATGACAATGATATCAATACTTACTATAACGATGATAACAGCAATGATGATGATCATGATGGTGGTAATAATCTACTGACCCCGATTTAGGGGTCCCTCATAGAACTTCTTCCTCCCAACTCAGCATTCCATATCGCAGTTTTAGTCAGGTCCTTATCCTGTTTGCAAATTTGCTGGATCCGCAAGTCATATGGCCTAATTTTATCATCGCCATTCCTGAATTCTAGCTGTGGAATTTGTGTTCATGGATGAAAATAAAGCCTTTGTCTTGTGATTTTATTTCTGTGTTTTGACTTCTTGCTGTAGCCAAACTATAAATCATGTGGTAGCCAAAACGTGTATGTAAAACCAAAGCTCAGAAATATAATTTCATCTATCAATTTCTTGGATGTGCTTCGAGGAAATCATTATTTTATTTCACCATTTTATTTTTTTTTCTATTTTACCACTTAGGTATTTATCTCTCGTGATTCTATTGTCCATCATGGTTTGTCCTCAGTTTGTATTATTAAAACATACTTGAAGCCGTAAACGGCGAAACGAGACATTTGCAAGCTGACATAGGCTGATCCATTTTGTGTGGGTTCTAATACCACGCAAATCTATTTCGACTCAATATAAAATACCGGTAAATAATTCCAGCCTGTATATGTGAAAATATAATACATGTATATCTGTATATCGCTTCCTTTTGCACCACATTCAGTGAGTACACGCCGTAACAATGCCGTTGATCAATATTGTTTCTTGTATTGCAGAGAGCCCAGAGTGCATCAGCAATACCTCGAAGTCATTGCTGAGCTTGTAGACTATGTGTCTTGTTGTAATCACATTTCTCTTGCCATATGGCTCAACCTTAATCCTTTGAAAATGGCAAATAAATCACGTCCCTGTATGCATCTCTGGTACACGGGGTGGAAAGGTTAAACCAAAGGGAATTTATTCTTCAATGGCTATATACATTCGCTTCATTATGTTCTTTTGAGACTATTGAAGAACAAACGGACACAACCAATTTGGGGAAAAGGAAAGGACGGATGTGTTGAACATCAATTGTTTTTTTTTTTCGGGAAGAAATGAAGGTCTGCATGCACGGTAACGGAGGTGTTGGTGTCAGTCCTGTCTCTTCGTGAGCTGTTTACATAGCAGTAATATTGTTAGCGGTATGACAGTTCAAACTGTTTTATAACCGGCACGTAGGCACATATTGTTCTCTTTCATGTTTAATGCCCCAACTTAATCAGCTGTAAGGACTCCACTGTCAATTCCCTCCTCGATACACATGTATACTGGTCGAGCAATATTCACCTTGGCCATTGCCATCAATCAGTTTAATGTTTCAACGTTTGCTCATGAATGCTTGGTTTACCTATCACTCTTGTTTACCTTTCTGTGTCTCTGCCTGAGAATCCATCCACTCATCTATCTTCAGTAAAGTATACTAATTCAACAAGCTTTCATTTCATCAATATGGCACCCCATCAGCAAATTAGTGAACCACAGCATGCCAAAAACGCAACCACTTGTAGCATTATGCTCAAAGTACATTTAACCTAGTGAAGAAAGTAAAGCGTTTGTTCAATTTTGTAAATGATAAACGGTAGACCCAATGTAAAGTTGATAAAGGATTGGCATGAGCCAAGGCCCGAAGTCTTCGGTCTGCCGAAACAGTGCTCTCTGTCGTCAAGCTGAGTCGTTTTTTTTATCACTTTTATGACATAGGTTTGATTGATTTAAACATATTTTATTTCCAAAAAAAAAAAAAAAAAAAATTGGGAAAAAGGAAATGCCTATATTAATCCCTCTCGTGTTGTAAAAATATGTAGGCAAGTACGAATAGTTGAATCAAGTGCAACTACGTTAGATATGTAGATAAGTAAAAATATTATATATAAAAGAGAGAGAGAGAAAAAAAAAAGAAAAAACAAAGACCACGAGACACAGGTGGGTACAGTACGGTACAGGTTTGATTGATAATGTCACATTAAAACTCACAAAATGTCTCTGAATGTCCATTATTAATAGTTCGGATAACATTACCTACTAGATATTGTCACTTTCCACGAACCTTAAAACTGCATATTGAGCGACCACGGGGCCACTAACGAGAGGTCCCACTTCATTGTGGCCCGGCGGCTCGCTCCGTTGACCCGTGACCTCCAGCGTGAGATCATGTGATTCAATTGATCATGTGACTCAGCAGACGACAGAATCACTGCCGCCAACGACACGGTCACCACCACTCTGGCCAGGCCTACGCCACACTGGAATATTTCCTCACCGCATTGGCTTTAGTTTCGTTTGTTTCCCTTTTCAACTATGGAACAGGATTATGAAAATAATTCACAGCAGTCACACACTGAGGAGGACATGCAAAATATGGAACAAATGGCTAAACCTAAAAGCACAACTGCTGCCACCGTGTATGGCGTAAATAGATTTCAAGACTGGCTGCGACGAAAAGGTAAAACGTGCGATTTCATGACCATCACAGCTGATGAACTTAATGAATTTCTTCGCAAGTTCTACGCTGAGGTAAAACCAAAGAAACAAGGTGGATCTTTAACTCCCAGTACCCTTACATGTTTGCGTGCCGCTATTCATCGACATGTAACAGGCGCACCTTTTTACAGAACATTTAACATTATCCAGGACCGTGAATATACGTCAGCGAACAGTATGTTCACTGCACGTTGCAAATTATACGCAAAAGTAGGGAACAAAAAGCCTAAACATAAGCCTGTTATTGGAGAAGGTGACTTGCACAAATTAGGCCAGTATTTTGCAAAATGGGATGCCAACCCTGATATTCTGGTGGAAGCGGTCTGGTTTTACCTGTGCTATTTCTTCGGGCGACGGGGCAGAGAAGGTTGGGCCAAGATGACGAAAAACACTTTTATTGTTGAATGTGACTCTGAAGGGAACAATTATGTAACCATGAATACTACTGAAGTGACCAAAAACTACCAAGGCGGCCACAAACAAAAAGACCTTGATTATACTGAACCACGCATGTATGGCCATGGAGTAGAAATGTTTCAGTTTTATGTTTCTAAACTTCACCCTGAGTGTGACAGACTGTTTCAGCATCCGCTGCGGGCATATTTATGTGACGGACATTGGTATAAAAACGAACCCATTGGGAAAAATTTGCTTAGCAGAATGATGCAACGCATTTCCGAAAAAGCAGGGTTGTCAAAGATTTATACATGTCACGGCGTGAGAGCTTCCACGATCAGTAATCTCTACCATGCAGGGGTGTCTACGCAAAGTATAAGCTCAATAACTAAACACAAGAATACATCTCGCCTTGGCCACTACGTTGATGATTTGTCGACTGAGCAGAAGAGGGAGTGTTCTAATATACTTGGTGCAGCCCTTCATGGCCCCAAGTCTACATGTACTTCAAGTAGTAGGCCAAGTTCCTCACATAGGCCTACAGCTACAGCAACAGTTACCAGTGCCAGTGGTGGGTGTGGTTCAGAATCGTACACTCATATGGATGATGGATCTTTCTAAAAGTGAAACTCCAAATGACGAACATAGCCTACTTCTGTAAGTTCTGATGAGAATCTCGCAAACCACAGTGCATCGATTGATAACAATGCTGTATTGTCTTGTGTGCCTGTTAGGCCTATACAGTCCCAAGATGGACATACTGTTGTGGATGTTACCATGGCCCCGGATGGCACTGTTAGTATCCCCTAGTCAGCTCCACCCGGAACTGTATTTAACGTGACTGTGCCCAAAACTTGTGCCGAATTACCAGCTGATTACGTGAATACCATGCCCAGTATCTGTACCCACTCCCGCACACAGTGTGCAATGCAAAATTTCCTGAGCAATGCCAGTTTCACAAATTGCACTGTCAACATACAAATGCCATAATTTAATAGGCACCCGCAGCGACGTACTCTTTTCAGACTTGGGCTAAGAGGCCTATTTTGAAGATATGATATTCTGTTTTATGAAATAAAACATTTCACTGTTTATTTGTTGTTTTGCTTAACTATTAATAAAAGTAATAATGTTATTTTTTGGGCATTATGCTTTTTGATTGGCCCGACATCAATGATCAGCAGCCCGACATAATGATTAGTCTAGCCTCGGCACTAATCACTATGTCGGGCTGCTGATCATTGATGTCGGGCCAATCAAAAAGCATAATGCCCTAAAAAATAACATTATTGTTATATTATTTAACTTTACGTATAGCCCTGCGTTTTCAGCTCGACATGAAAACAAAGCAGGGACTGTACTGCAGAATTAAACACAGATCCCATGATGTTACATTTGATTTGCCTAAACCTCTCACCTATATTGCAAACTTGCTTTGAGTCCTTTGCCTATCTTTTTATGTCGTAAACCGGAACTGTACGGTACGGTGTACATGCGTACCTGTATCATTGAGAGTGACTCTATCAGTCAATACTTGCCAAAATCCGTGTAAAACAAATGAATCAATACTTTATCTGTTTATAACAACATGTTCTGAGGCGGCAGACATCTTATGTTCGTAAGGTTATCGACTTGTCTTCCCTGAAAGTATAATTTAATGTTCCCCAAATTACATTTTCTATTGTTCCCTGGAATTCGATGTGTTCCTTTTCCCCTTGAAATATATATTGTGAATGTCTCCATATTCCCTGAAAAAAATGGCCATGTCCCAATGTTCTGACAAATTCACGGTGATCCAAAGACCATGAACTGCGTCAGTTAAGGGCCTTCTGCTTTTAAAAATCGTAGATCCGTTGTTTAACTGTCACCCAAAAATATTCAACATTACAAGGCTTTAAAACAGAGATTTAAAGAAACGTCTATTGCAGACCCATGGTCAACACAGAATGGTGGTGATCATTTTACGTTTAGCAGCAAATGCTCCTATTTCAAATATAAGTACATCTTGGTCTCTAAAATATAACCCGGTAATTTAGGCGACATGAGCAGATACAGAAAACGGTGATGTTTTATTTCCAGATTATTAGTTTATAGTTAGATATATTCAAACCGAATTAAAATCATTTGCTTTGTCCATAATGCACAAAATAATTTATTTGCTTACTATATTACCCTATTTTAGGCATATTCTCTTTAACTGATGCTGGAAATATACATGACAAGTTGAATGTCCATTGAAAACAGAGAATTCGGCCTTCACAAATTGTGTCTGTGTTCCAACACAGACATTTTTTTTCTTTCTTTCTTTCTTTCTTTCTTTCTTTCTTTCTTTCTTTCTTTCTTTCTTTCTTTCTTTCTTTCTTTCTTTCTTTCTTTCTTTCTTTCTTTCTTTCTTTCTTTCTTTCTTTCTTTCTTTCCTTCTTGACAGGCAAATTTGTCCGACATTTCACTTGAAAAGATTATACGTAAAAACTCCAAACGTGGCATGATTTTATTTTCATATATGAAGTCTTGAGTTTTTGTAAAGAGGTTCAACCATTTTGAAATTCATGCAAATTAGGACAATTTGAAAATATAAATTTTGAATGTCTCCAAAGCTATTATAGGTACAGGTAACCAACCAAACTTCAATTAATATGTTTGTGACACTGCACATTTTTGTAATTTACATGTGACCTCTAAAGGTCAAAGGCCAAAGGCCAAAGTCATTTTGCCATTTGAAATTTTCTTCTAGCCATAACGTTGTCAATATTTATCCAATTTTCATCATGTTTGACTCAAATTGTAGATATTGCAACACAGCAGATTCCTGTAATTTACATATTCTCAAAAGATCGAAGGTCAAGGTCATTTGATCCTTTAAAATTTTCATCTAACCTTAACTTGGTTAATTTTTACCTTTATTCTTTTTGGGCTCAAATAGTAGCTGTTGCAACACCGCACATTTGTGTAATTTACAAGTGACCTCTAAAATTCAAAGATCAAGGTCATTTTGACCTTTCAATTTTTCATCTAGTCATCACTTTGTCGATTTTAATTCAATTTTAATCATGGTGGACTCAAATTGTAGGTATTACAACACTGCATATTTTTGCATTTTAAATGTGACCTCCAAAGGTCAAGGCCATTTTGACCTTTGACATTTTCATCCAGTCATAATTCGGCCAATTTCACCCTAATTCCAATCATGTTGAACTCAAATTGTAGGTATTGTTACCTTGTACACTTTTGTAATTGACCTATAAAGGCAAGGTCATTTGGCCTTTGGAATTTTCATCTAGATTAATTTAATGTGAAGTACCAAAAGAGAAAGGTTGTAGCATTTAATATTTACAACTTTGAAGGCACACAGTCAGACCGGCTTTGAAGCAAATCTTCTTTTCTAGTTTACTTTATTCATTTGAGATATTTATGCAAGTTGTCGTGACTTTGCCTGACATAAAATTACATTCATGGTTTTAACTCGCTCTAACAGCTTGCATCCAAAACAAATTCCCCGTATGTACTGAAAAATAACTGCACGCCAAGTATACATTTATCTGCTTTGGCACCGCCGCCCCATTTACATTAGGTAAATTGTTGGGTTCTAAGGCGCATGCTCCACAAGTCGTCCATTCGTTTCCTGGAACATCGATGAAAGGCCACACAGTTGTTACTACAGCAAGAAAACCTGAGTTTATACATTGCACACATTCTGCAGCTTGTATATGCATACAAACACTGCGCTTAATTGCAGAAGCGCCAGGCAGTGACAAAGTAATAGTTGGTTTATTGTGATCCATTATTCATGGCAGTTATTTCAAATATATTTTGAAATAAATGCCCTTCGAAGGAAATAAATTTCTTAAGAGGCCAGATGATCAGAAGGTAAAAGTAAGTTACATGTTTATTGTCTTCTTGCCACACGTGAGACGAATGATTCAATCGTTACATATTCTGTGCTTTCTCTAGCTGAATCTTGGGACATAACAGCCTTGGACAGAATTGAAAGCTCGGATAAAATATACAATTATTTTTTGCTTGTAGACAAAGAAATTGGTCAGATCTATTCCTTACACTACTTTGCTTAATATACAGGCAATAAATAATTCAGACTTCAATAAATTGTCTTTGTAGTCACCAGGAACGTTCATTTTTTATTGCGATTATTATTTTGTTTGAAAAGCATAGAGCACACCAGCATCTAAATATAATGTAAAATTGGGCATAATAACTTGTTTTGAGCCAAATATCGCTCTAATATCCGTTAGAAAAATATCAATTGGAAATACAATTGAACAATACGCATAAGCATATGGAGTTGGATTGTTGTATAAGCACAATAAACAATAAAAAATATTACATTGAACTATCTATGTCTAAGAGTACATTGTATGTAATCACACTGACGTTAGATCCCTCAGAAAAGCGGTCAATAGGTAAAGTCAAAAAAAACTTTTTTTCAGGAAACCTTCGTGAAATGAAGTGTTAATTTGACAATATTGCATAATTACATCCATATTCACTGATTCCGTTTAACTGCATCGCATTTTATTCATCTTAAATGACTGGACCAACTTGGCTCGGTTTCAAGCTTAAAAATGCTGTTCCAGAAATGTTGGTCAGGGCTGAAACTTATTGACGTAACCCCAAGTCATAATTTGCAACGCCGTTTGGACCATTAAAAAGTCATGCAGTGACACTTGTAACACGTTGATATCATTATATCGCCTCTTTGGTTTTAACCTCTGAAGTTCTGAGTGGCCTTTATGAAGCGGTTTGTCATACGCTGGAAGGAGAAAAAACGACATTGCTGAGTGCTGATTGGTCGGTTTAAACGGAAGTAAATTCCGGATCACTTTGCTATGTTGGGTAAGCAACATGTGATGAGAACATTTTTTTTTTAAAATAATAAATTTATACCTAATGGACAAATTATGTACCTAAAAATAACATTGCAGACAAATCAAAATGTTGGGAGTGATGGTATGGTGAACGCAGGTATGATAATGTGCTGTATTGCACTCAAATGTGTGTAGATTCAAGGGGGTATGGATTCCACGTGTGCAGCATATCTTTGTATTGTGAAAGCTTAAAGCAACGATTTTAATACCATAAAACTATCTTTCCACAGCGATAGAATATCACATGTATATCTGACACATTATTAGAAAAGTGTAGAACACGAACAATGGAAGCCATAAAACAACTTTTGTGATTCGTAGCCGGACAACACTGTAGAGTGGTCCTGCCACGCTCCACTTTTGTCACTGAAGCTAAATTATACAACTTAAAATGATGCTATTGCTTTTTCATTACCTTAAATCTCGTTTTTACAATATCTTCGTTCAAGTGGCACGTTTTGTGGATATATTGATTTTGATGTAATACATTTTAAAAAATCCCTGCCTTTGTCAGGTTGTAAAACATTTTTGACAAAAGGATTAATTCACCCACCAGGACAAGAACACCTCATTGATTAAACCTCTGCTGAGTTTCAATGCCAAATGAAGTACATGTACCTCATGTAAATTTGCAGTTCGTGACACTTCCCACTCTATAACCTTTTCCATTTCAATTCTTTTGCAGTTATA
Organism: Hermodice carunculata; assembly: GCA_964020975.1. Classification (NCBI taxonomy): domain Eukaryota; kingdom Metazoa; phylum Annelida; class Polychaeta; order Eunicida; family Amphinomidae; genus Hermodice; species Hermodice carunculata. The sequence goes on from OZ026619.1 coordinate 77,646,413, forward strand.
AAATGTGATTCTTGAATTTGCTGAACACTGCTCTCCATCTGTCAGTCTGGTTTAAATTGGTACTGTTGCAAGCAGCAAAATTACACTGATGTAATTAACGGGGCCAGTAAATCATGCCACATATTCAGTGCTCTCATATAAATAAGATACACTTGATGTATGTGATATATAGAAGGTAATGATATCAACAAACAAATAATAAAAAAAAAACATCATCTTACTCAACAACCGAGCTGCGAAGTAATTTCTCACACATTTTTAAGGAATATGCATGATGAAAGCTGATTGGATGAACCGGGACGGTAGTCAAATCTTAACTCCATCAATCTATGTTGCTGTTGAGTTGCTTTCAAGTTGATGCCAAGTATCAAAATCATCAGAGATAGAATCATGATCCTATCATGATTTACCGAATTTTAATGACTCATCCGAAGCAATTCTTACGTTTTGTATCCAGACCCTTTTTGATAAAGTGATTCGACAGTAATCCAGAGTGTTCGTGCAGCAATCAGGAAGCTGTTTGCGAAGCAGTCATCTTTAGCTATCCTCAGGGCTTTTCACGAGGAAGTTCATCAGACAATCCTCAGCAATATATAGGTCCTCAGAAATGTTCCATAATAATCTTGAGCGATCTAAAGTGATTCTAAATGATCGGGACAATTTGCCCCCACACAATTCATTGAACATAGCGTTTGATGGTAAAATATTGGAGAAAAGCTGCAGTTTTGAACTTCTAGTATGGTGATTATCCAAATCTATACAGTTCCGGGATTTTGAATTAGTGTGCCAATATTAAACAAAAGGAACTGATAAAGTATTGCCCAAGGAACAATGTTATATGACAAACCTAAGGATCCTCATGGGCCCAGAGCAAAATTTCACATGAATTAGCAGGTATAATTGTATCCCAACTTTGAAACCTGTCACAATATGTGACCATGACATCTCATTCACATATGTGGAACAATAAAGGAGAGAAGATAATCATTCAGTAGCGTTGTTTAAATTATACAGATTCAAGCAATTTATTGTAATCCGGTCGTTTGTATACATCATGTGACAGCAACTAGCCATTAATTGTATATGCAATACAGGTATGACACATTTGTTGGGCCCATATGAAGATAAAGTGACGCAGGGCGATCCTCAAGAGATATAAATTATTCAGTTGCAGTTTAGGAATAACGTTCAGCGATCCAGAAGTGATCCTCAAGCAATGGTTCCAAAGCTATCCTTGGCGATCCTACACACTGGTCCAACAGCGATGCGTAAACATGTCAAAAAGCGACCTTTTAAAGCTCATTTGAATGACAAGAATCATGATTCGGTTGGTATCCCTTGCCTACGCCAAAATCATGCTCTAGCCCTAATCCAACGACAACCCTTTGCAGAGCTACATTTCAGTTAGGGGCTGACTCAAAATGAATTGTTTGTGTTAAAACGGGAGAAAAAGATCAATAGCGATTCCATTGGGAACGCACAACTCCCATTTATTTATGTACTGATTCACAGTACCATGCTCCATCTGCATTCAGTTGAATATGTGATACCTGGTATTCATGCCCTACACAGCAAGACAATTTCACAGTTCAGACGCAATGCTCCCTATGCACGCAGCGACACAGTTTTAATACTATTCGTCATTATCATGAATGATATTAGATACACATGTAAAAAATGTTGGGCTTCCTTCACAACGACTGTTCCTTCAGCTGAGCTTTCAAGTGGTGATACTACTCTTTTGACTGCACATCATTGGTGCAGGCGTAGTGCTCATTTTGGGGCTCAAAAGCATAAAGACATGTACAATTCCGTTTGACACAAGAGAGTAAAAGCGAGTCACCCCGAAGCAAAGCGACCATGCCTTCTATAGCGGTACAACAGTCGCGAATCCAATCTAGCCATCTCTAAAAACCCCAGTCTTATGTGGATGGCAATTTGTGGCTTGAATGTCTGTACTGTGGTTTCACATCTATTTATTTTTTCTCTCGACTGTTCCACGTATACAAATACCAGAATGAAACATCCTGTAAAATAAAACCCAATCTGATAGACATTAACGTTTGCGTAAAATAATGCACATACTCACCGACTGATCCCTACCGGCCTGCCTGCCCAGCAGCCTTCTATGGCAGACGACGCAACTGACGGATTGCCCGCATGCCATGAATTATTGAAATAATTCGTATCGATCGTCCGCGCACTGTGGTCACGTGAGCAATGCTCATTTCCCGACGGGACATTGTAAATAGTTGCCAGAAAGCATCATGAAACCTTTATTCCGTGGTTCAACATCCCACCTGCCTCACTGTCCAGCACATTAGCATATAATCCGGGCAACAGTGGTAACGCTTTAGATTATATTTTTGTCTACCGTAGCTAAACATAGCCATGATACGATATCTTGCGAGGTGTCTCACCTGCCTGCCAGCCGAGCATAAATATATAGGGACTGTTA
>OZ026619.1:77653870-77734526 GCA_964020975.1 Hermodice carunculata
TGAAATTTGTCTGAAAGGTATTTAGGAGCCATGCCGCGAATGCATTTAAATATAAGGGAACTCAAATGAATAGAGAGACGTGTGTCAAGAAATTGCCAGCCTAAAATTCGAAGAAGTGAGGAAGGGTGAACCGTGGAATGCAAATGTCCTGTTACAATGCGAGCGCATCTAATTTGGAGTCTTTGGATAGCAATTTTGTAGTTTTTACAACAGTTGCCTCAGAACGTACCAAGGTACGGGAGGATTAAGGTTCTATAAATTGCATGAAGGGGATGGGACGGAAGTATATTAACCTACCGAGTAAACCGATTTTTGGACTAACCCTTTTCACAATTTGGTCAAGATGTGAGCCCCACCATAAAATAGTCAAGCATACACCTAATAGTTTAACAGATGTTTCAGCTGTCAATTTGCTGTAATTCAAAGTTAAAGTTGTCTGATCCCTACCAAAACGCTTAGATGAACTTATTGCCATGAGAATCGATTTAGGACTATTTAATGTAAGCTTATTATCGGAAAACCATCCAGCAGTATTAAGCATATCGCAATCAAGTTTCGACTTTGCTTTGGCAATTGAAGGTGCACTACTATACAGAGTAGTGCCATCGGCAAAGAAATGGCACTTACAAAAACGTATCATACTTGGGAAATCGTTTATAAATTCTAGAAAGAGTGTAGGGGATGAGTCTTGGGGGCATTCCTATTTTGATATGCTGTTTTCCAGAGAGGTGCCGTTACAGCTTATGAGCAATTGTGAAGATATGATTTAAACCAATCAAATTCTAGTCCCGAATTACCATAGTTTTGTAACTCTCTCAGCAAAAATGTGTGGTCAATTTAATTAAACCATTTTGTTAAATCTAGAAAAAAAAGGGCTGGGAAACCATTATTATGAAAATTTCAAGCCTACCATCAATTATGGAATGCATCGCCGTCTGCGTGGGATGGAATTTTAGGAAAGCTGACTGTTCAGGAGTGTATTAGATTATTCTCAGTTAGAAAAGGAATGTACATTGTCTGGATGTTTTTCTCTATTATTTTAATGCTGTGCAACAATGCTGATATGGAGAGATAATTTGAATATTGTTGCCGTGGTCCTTTTCCTTAAAAAGAGTGACCCGTCCTGATTTTCAGTCCACTGGTACAATATCAGTATGGAGCGACTAATTAATAGTATAGGTTATAGTAGGAGAGAAGATCAGATGCCAACCTTAGCAATTAACTGTCCATGTGAAGGACATCGAGGTAAGTTTCTGCGTCAAGACCTGCTACAGGTCAAGATTTTTCTGGGTTCATTTTTTTTATTAATTTTTGTTATTAAATTTTTTGAGATTCAGGTTTTTTATCGTTTTTATTTTATTGTTTATGAAATGAGTTTATATCTTTGAGAGACTTATTTTATTTCACTGGAAAAGCTAAGTGCGGTCTGACAATGCACTGCTGAGTTGAGCAATCCCCACAAGATGGCTCCCCCTTCCATCTTCTTCAGCTGATGACGACTGACATAGAATTTTTGGCCAGGTAAAGCGTGGTTAAGTTCCATCTACTGACCACAAGAGGAACTACCCTCACAATCAACACAGCAGACATATTGGTATTTTTGCAGTGCACCGGTGAATTAAACAAATTCTATGACCAAGTCATGTCTATCTTATCATCTGTAGTATTCACGTCTTATTCGTGGACATATATTTGACAATACTCAGCCCTTCAAGCAATAAGGTACCTACCTACAAGGAGACCAATCTAAAGTGGTTTGATTCAAAGCAGTGGACGCAAAGTTCTATCCATTTCGCATACAGCCATGTTGGGTATGGTGGCTCATTGGTGCCAACTTAATTTTATATTTTTATGGCGTAATTACAAGTTACTATCTCCTTATTAAGAGACAGTATATACGAGATAACTATCTCGTAATTACGAGACAGTAACTCGTTCGAGATAGCCATCTCGTAATTACGAGATAGTTATCTCTTACGAGATCTTGTAATTCCGACTTAAGCAAGGATGTAGAACTCTTTTAAATGGAAATGAAAAATGCAACTTCAGATATATACTCCTGGGGAAAAATGCCCAGCACCCTCGTTCAACATTATGCACGTGTTATGAGGATGTGTTTGGAGAATTCATTTATATGAACTTACCACTGCTTTTCCAATCTCCTTTGGGAGGAAATGGTGATCCTTAAAAGGACCTTTTTGCTTGTTGTTGTTGTTGTTGTTGTTGTTGTTGTTGTTGTTGTTGTTGTTGTTGTTGGGATACGTTCGTGCATTTATAGCGGGTGTGACCACCACGCTTCTGTAAGGAAACTTGGGTCCGTATTGGCATGCTGCTTGTCAGCTAGGTGATCTCAGTCTGTCGAAGGCCAGCATCCAACATCCCAATGATTCTGCCTCTATGAAATACAGGCAGCAGTGAGTGACCCGTACACACTGGCATTGTGGATTCACATTTATCCCAGTAATGCCATGCCCCCTCCCCCCTCATAAAGCCCATAAGCACCCCAATAGCAGGCACACATTTCGCACCTCCATGGCTGTTGTCTTGTTTTAACTTTATTTTATTTTTACATACATACATACATACATACATACATACATACATACATACCGCACAGGAGAAAGGAGTCGGGTGAATTTGTCACCTGTAATAAACTTCGGCTCTTCAATCAACATATATTTCAGATCAAAGGTCAGTGCATATGTATCTTTTGCCAATTTTTAGTTCATACGTTGGAAAACGTCTGGAATGTGAGCTTCGATATGCGTTAAATGACATACCAGTTGGAAGCCTGCGTACTCCACGTACCTCACCCCGCCATCCCCACCCGTAAGACAGCAAATCGTCCCAAGGACAGGTAAGACACCAAAATTAAACCCCACTTTAGTCAATCCTAGCTCAAAATGTATTTGCGTTAGGATAACATATCATATATATGTGTACTTGTCATACTCCAAAGAATTTATATGTTCCCTATTTGGGTGTCTGTGATGTTAATTGTTGAATAAACAATTGAAAGTTGACCGCAAAGCATCCACCCCATAAATGTCGATTTAAGTCACTAATTATTTGTAATAAAATCATGATTACACTTGTATCTTAATCCTGACATATCGGCAACAAAAAACGATCCTGCGATTTTTTATTTTTTTTATAATTTTCCCTTTGATTTTCAGGATGTTCATTTTCTGCATTTCATAGAAAAAGAACGAAGCAAAATTTAGAAAATCGCTGAATAGCTTTTGCAGTTCAGACATTAAAGAATCAAAACCCGTTAACGGATTAAATTTCGCCCAGCCGTTTTCTTGGAATAGCCGTTCTTAGGTGGGGCTCTCGTCCTATTATCCTTTCTGAGAAAACAAGCTTCAAAGGCCTTTGATGTTGGTCATTTGCCTCTGAAACAATACCATTTGCTCAAGTTGAGTTGATATTTGTACAAAACGTAGCAAACATCGTCCCTGAACTTTTGGGGAGGTTGTCAATCAATTCTTGGCCAATCACATGAATAAAAGAGCCTTTGAGTTACGGAAAACATTATTCAGCGATCTGTCAAACGGCGATAGCGACAGTCTGGTTTCAAAGTGTGACGTCATGGAGGCGGCCCTTTCGGCCCCGTGACCTCAAGCCTGGCAACAAAAGTTGTGTTGCCTTGCTTCGGTGGGGCGGCCTGCGAATGGTGGGTTTGGTCTTCCGCCCCCTGCCTCTTCGCCCGTTTTTAGGGATAGTGTTTTATTGTATCGTCTCCTATCTGTATACTTTATATAGTTAGCTCGTTAGACTTATCTTTACTACACTTTACTTAGTTAGCTTGTCATTACTTTGTAGTTGTTTTCTCAATGAGTTTCATTTCTCTTTCCAACCTGAGCTTTGTAACGCTAGTTTGTGTGTTTTCTCTTGTGTTCACGTTTATGCTTATTTCCGCGTATCTGTCATATGTGCATGGCTATCAGTATCCCGCTTTTGCAGAAGAGTAGCTTGGGATGCATTAAAATAGACTACGCTTGATTAAAAATTGTTATCGTTTGCTGCAGTGACGCTGGATCCATACTCTCACCTGCGTGAGGTCAATCGGCAAAATGTCTGCCTGTACTCCCTGCAGGCAGTCACTGCGTGGAGATGCCAAGACGTCCAGGGATGGCCATGGATTTTAATATTCTATTCATAAATATTCACAAAAATAAAGATTTCGCAGTTACTACAAATAGAAAAAAGGGAATATTTTTCAAACGTCCTTAAAACTACATTACTATTTAATGGCCAGGTATTGTGAATCACCCGGATTCACAATACCCTGGCAGTCTCTTCGGGTGTTACTTGATATAATATGTAGTTAAATGTAGGACAATTATGTCGTGGGTTTTTTTTTTATTATTGGTCAAGTAAATTTTAGCATCTGTAATAGTGTATACAGTTTCATTCTTAACTTTGGGGTTCTTTATCAACAACACCTTGGGATTAAAGTGTTTTAGTTGGGAGCCTCCTATGGGAAGTGCAATTTTTCGGCCTCTCAGTATCTATTTCTTGTGATTTCTTTCCTGTTACATTGGTACAAATCCGCTAAAGGTTTGCTGCTCCACCCATTGTTAATGCTAAGAGGAGCCACTTCCGTAGTTTTTCTCTGGGAGTTTCATTTTCGTGAATTCGGTTATTTTCTCGTGAAAGCAATTCCACCTCTTCATCTGGTACGGTGTTATTGGACTTAAACCCTTTTGATTTCCTCTGCAAGTGAATCACGAGTAGATTTTTTTAGTAGAAAGTTTACTGCTTAGTTCTATGTGTCGACCTTTCATCCTTTAATCCAATTTTCCTTTCTGCCTTCTGTTTCTTTATTTTGTTTACAAATATATATATATATATATATATATATATATATATATATATATATATATATATATATATATATATATATATATATTATACATCCATATACATTGTTTGTGGAGTTTATGAAAGAGACATTTGGCCCTAAAGAGAAGTCACTTTTGTTGTGTTTGCATTACCCTAAGGGTTAAGTAAAGATTCCCATGTGAACAGAGCACAGGAAGATTCTATTTTGGCAGGTGTACATTAGCCGTTGCCACGATAATTGCCTTATCACAACACTACCGTGTATTCCATCAACTGAGATCTGATGCGAACTGATCCTGATTTGGACTTCTGTTTGGACATTCCTCTGAGCCTTTCACTGATCAGCAAACCATGCTCAGGATAAATTAGGAAACTGTTAAAGAAATAAAAGTGTTCTGAACAAGAGCAGGCCAGCAGCATTGGTGATTTTTACAATGATGAGGACCTCTCCTTTAAAGTCAGATATGTATCTCTGAAATTTTATTGATCTCACTGGATTTACCTGGCATTTCCTAATTGACTCTCAATATCCAACTACACCCAACGGCGTCAGCAAGTCGAAAATAAACTACAGTTATAAAAACACAATGTTATTACTACCTTATCAAATTTAACATACACAAAATGTCAATCACGTTAAAATAAATCGAAATAATAAGTCCATCTGTTGATTGGGATCAACAACAAAACTCTTTGTCGATTCCCGTATAAAAAAAAAACTGACTATTGAATTGTTTTTTCTTTTGGCTGAATATTTCAGACAGAGCCATTTAGCGCATAAATATTCACACAGAGACATCAGTCCAATGTGCAAGTTACCCAATTGGTATGATCATTCTAAGACGTTTACACACGCAGTCACCACAAAGGCCCTGATGCCAATGTAGGGAGTATCGCTTGACTGTGCGGCTGATATTTTATGTTGCCAATGACGATACAGCTGGGCGTTGACTGTTGTAATATATAAAAGCATAAGGGCGTTGACTGTTAGAATATTAACAGTGGCGTATCCAGGATTTGTGAAATGGGGAAAATGGGGGTGGTGGTGGAGTGAGAATCTAAATATGAATCTGGGGCATATTTAGGGTCAAATAAAGGGAAGATACAAAAACATTTCTAGCACAAAATTCGTCCAAATATATAATTATGCTAACTTGCTGACATTTACAATCGACTGGTGTCACATGGTAGTGGTACCTGGTGTGGTGCCTCATGGTGACAATATAAATTAAAGTTAGTTATCGGTATAGACATCGACTGGAACGAAAATTGAGAGTACATAGATTGGACAATGGTATTTAAGAACCATGGGAATGGTTTTACTTCTTTGGATAATTGGCGCAATGTACATACCTATATCTCTGTCCCAATGAAAAAACAAATAAGACCCCTGTTTTGAATGGAGGCAATGTAGCTGTCATCAGCCCAGCAGACGGTATGACTCTGAGTGTGCAAAATCGCGTCAGAATTTATTATCTCGATTTATGGAATATAATACGACTCGCGATCGCATCATAAGGACTGGAGGTGAAAAGTTGCTCAATATAAATGAATAAACAGTGATTATTTACAGTAAATATATAAACTCGATGTCGGGCTTCATGATGAATAGGTCTAAACTCAAGTTTAATAGGGAATGACCAGTCATAGGCCTGTGTATTAATAGGTCAACTATAATGGTCTAGAGCAGACTCATGATGCAAAAGGAAAATATCAGTTGCGTGTCACGGAGGTTCATTTTTGACGTTAAGGGGAGGCGGTGGGGGTGGGGTCAAAAGATCTAACGTAAAATGTCGTTAAGCGTGACAAGTAACATGGCCCATGAAGCAGCCTCCTTATCGTTACAGGTAAAGAAAAGAGGATACCGTGAAAACATCTTCTGGAATATACAAATGCAGACTGCAATCTTAAATTCAAAACAATGATGGGTCTATCTGAGCAGGTTGGTAAAGACCTAATAAACTATTAATCACGGCAGGTCTACTATCCAATTAAGAAAAAAAAAGATGTTAAAACATACCTAGGACACTTCGCCCCTTTCATGCAAAAAGTATCTAACATTGTATTTTCCCCAGGATTCTGTCCACAGTTATAGAAAACAAGTTTATAACAAGTTTATTGATATTGATACAGAAACGAAGCTCTCATGTGGACCCCCAAAGAGATACCGAGGCATCTCTCTAAGTGCCTGTTAATGTAAATTATTTTGCAGTGTCCTTAATTTTGGAATTGTTAAGAATTTAGACACAAGAAGTATTAAAAAGTAATCTCACATTGGGTTGGACAAAAATGTCCAAAAATGTGTGATTATATATTAGTTTTACGAATTTTAGTTGATAAATACACAAAGGTAATGAGGAATCGCTATTTGCGTGCCTGTTTTATTGATTTTCAAAGGGCATTTGATGCAGCATGCCATGAAGGTACATTCTACAAACTACGCCAGTATGATATCAGTGAAAATCATTATAACATTATTGCGGACATGTATAGAGATGCATCGATGCAATTGAAATATCTAACTTTCCTTTCTAACACAATTATGATTCGTAAGGGCGTACACTAAAGGTGTGTTCTCAGAGCTTAAACATGTTTATTGATGAGCTTTGTGAAATATTAGATGAAAATGGTTGCCCTGTTTAATTACATAATAGAAAGCTTATCTCTTTTTTATATGCGGCTGATTTGGTCTTGGTAGTTGAAAGTTAACAAGGGCTGAACAGATGCCTGGACCTTTTTATATGTTTGGGGGAAAAAACTGGATTTTAACCGTAAATTATTAGAAATCTAATGTTTTTATTTTTTAACAAAGTTGGCAGGAACCAAATATAAAACAAATTATTAGGAGATTACATTTTAAAGGTAGTGCATAAATATTATTATTATCCTTGAATCAAAAATAAATGCCAATGCATCTCTCATCTTTGCTTTCAAGCATTTCTTTGGAAAGGCCACTAAAGTTGCAAGAAAGCTAAAACGTTTAAATCGCAACTCTTAATTACATGTTTCTGTTGCACTGGCTTTGTCCGTTAAACTTATAATTCCCATATGCTTTTGAAGTATGCAGACCATTTTTCTTGAAATACCAGAGAATGTTTCACATGTGATATTACCAATATCACCAATTATTTTCTGCAAAGAATACACATAATTCTGTTTTAAGTTTTGTTTAGGTGTCAACTAAAGAGCATGTAATTTTGGTGTTTTAAGAAAACTTGGTCGATGTCCTGTCGTGTTGAATATTTTTTCACACATGTTCAAATCTTAATTCAGCATCATTAAACTGAATCCTAACACATTATTGTGTGGTTTCTATCTCTGCAATATTATTTATCTTGATTGTAGTCAACTTACTGGATTACAATACGTGAAACAATCTTGCTACCAATTACGATGATTTCCATACTTATTATACATCCGTTAAAAACGAATGCATAGAACACCTGTAAATCAGTGGAATGATCTTTCCACTCATAAAGAGCCGGAAAAAATTCAAACCAGCATACCTGGACGACCTATTTTAATACCACTAGAAAATCGAAAATAACAGACTTGCGGAAAACTGAAAGAGGAATTTCATATTTTGGCTCAATGCAACATACTTACAGTGCAGCAGACAAACCTGTTCAACAAATTAAGTGAAGTTCATCCGCATTTTAATTTCTTTCGGGCTATAAGAAATTTATTATTGTTATAAAATTAGACTATGCAGACATAATTTAATACAGTTCATCACATTTGTTCCAATGTTATTGAAGTCGGAGGTCAATTTTTGAAATTACCATTTCCACAACTCATATCACCATAATTTTTCCTTATTGTTGTTTTCTCTCCTCCTTCTCTTTTCTGGTGGTTACATATCTACAGTGACCTTTGTGTGTGTGTGTGTGTGTGTGTGTGTACTATATAGCCATGTGTATGTTTAGGCAGGATACCCTGAGGTTCTTGGCATAATTGTGTCACTGTATTCGTATTTTGTTTTTGTACACCAAATTCGCTTGTGTGCAGTAATACATTTGAATAAAATTAATTTAATTTGATTTAAATTTTATAAAAGAACGATACTTGTTCTCAAAGGTTCAGAGTATTAATGAACATAAAGAAGAGCTCAGGCATTTGATGAAAATAAAGATGCTGGTAAAATATGTGTTATGTCTATGTTCTATCGAAGTGATAGTAATGTTATGATATTACAATTGTGACAGAATTTTTTTTTTGCGTCGATGTAATGTCCTACTAGCAAAATTGCTAGAGAGAAAGTACAATTTGTTTATGATTCCTATAAAGTTGGATAAATATGATCAATAAATATTCTGATTTAATACTTTTGGGACTGCGAAGTGTAAGTCAATCCCACAGCGTGAGCATATCGTAAGTGTGTTACCATTGACCAGCAAAACTAAGCACAGCCTACATCGTGACAGCAATTTCGGTGCAGGCAAGAGTAATAGGGGAGAATGGGGAAAAGTGGGATAATACACGACGTCGGTTTATACGTTTGGTTGTGTGGAGTTATAAAATAAAGTTTTGGCACAATTCGGGATACTTCGGTGTGTCCCACTTTGCCCCTTCTCCACCTGTCCTTGTCCTTTCTTGGTGTTTCGGATTTCACATCCACACTACTAAAACACAGTGCACACTTTGACTTCAGAGTAATATCTGGCCGTCATCGGCAGGGCAGACCCGGGATTTTAAATTGTGCAACACTGATATTCCCTTTTTTTTCTGACCACGCAACGGACGGGTCTCGAAACACCAAACTATATGTGATTGGGCTTATGGATGTAATTGCCTCATCATGGGGTCATGCACCAGCCTGGGGCCTGCATGAAATGACGTATCATAGTGTAAGTAGTATGCATATTACTGGTCATGATAATCTTACAGGTGCAAGAACATGTAATACCTCACATCACAATGTACATACAAGCAATCCCCGATGCCAGGAGCGCCATAATCCATATTGTTGCTAATGGTGATACACGTATGAGGACATTTAAAAATGTATGTGCACTCTCACTGTGGACCTTCAGAAAATTAACCGTCTTACATGCATGCATGGTACACATGAAATAGAAAACTCAACCCATAGGCATAATCCAAGCACCAATGCCATCACGAAGTGTAACTGGGAAGACCAATCACCACAGAGTAAGCTTACTCCATGGTATAACTGTGTAAGTTGGTCGCTTGCATCGCACAGGCGGCAAAGTGATGAGATGTCGGCATTCAGTAACATGCCTGCGTATAGCACAATACCTGTACACACCAAGTGATACGCCTGCAGGTCACGTGAGTCTATACATCGCGAACAAAACACTCAAGTGACAGAATGCAACACTGTGCACCGAGATGCGGGTCTCGTGATGCTGCATCATATAATTAGGCTAGCGTTCTTGTCTGTTGGACCTTTTTTCTGCTTGGTCTCTTCATGTTACGAGATCTAATGCTTCCTTCTGAACCACAAACTTGGCGCTTGTACTGTTACATTTAACCTGAGCGGGGTTTATAATATTCCCATTATCCCTCACGCCAAGCATGAGTCCCTTGGTAGCGAGGCAGTCAAAGGACCAGAAGCCTTCCTTGTCCTCCTGCACATGAAACTCACTGTCCTCGCCGCCTGTAGCCTGGAATATTCGAATTAAAATTTCAACATTAGGTCATTCAGCCAAAAAAAAAAAAAAAAAAAAAAAAGTAAGGTTAAGAAATAAAACAATGGCATAGTAGTCTGCAAAACAACATTTAAATAACACACACTGTGTCAAGAGATGTTGGTTGGACAATGTATATTTTAAACATAGTAAAAAAATACATATATTTTTAAGATGTTAAATACATGGCAAACACCCACATATTACATACAATATTGTATGTAAGTATGTGTATATGTAAAATAATAAAAGCAATTAATCCACAAAAGAATTAAAAGCACTTGAAGAACTCCGCAACGAAAAATCAATAATAAAAAATGTGCCAGACAAAGAGGGAGCAGTAGTTATAATAGGCAAAAATTACTATGCGGAAAAATACAGCTCCTTATGAGAAGTGCGAAAAGAACGTTGCCTGGCAGGAAAAAAATTGAATAAAAATGAATTTCATTACTAAATACCAAAACCATTCTTACAGTTAATGAAAAGTCACATCTTGAGAATTTAGATTAAAAAAAAAAAAACAAGCAATTTTTATGGACTCTCTAAGATAAACAAATCGCCTATGATAAAGAAGGCAAATGGAGGAACAGCAATGCGAGTGTGTCCATGTAGTCCGACCTGCAATTCAGGCCTATTGTAGCGGGACCGGCACATGCCACTAGTAAGCCAAGGGAACTGTTAGACGAGGTTTTAAAGACAATTGTACCATGTGTGGACAGCTATATCCGCGGTAATTTCGATTTTTAAAAATAAGATTCCGAGGGGAAAATGGAAAATGGATATCTGCTTAGTTTCGGCGTCTATACCCCATACAGTAACATTCCTCGTGAACTGGAAAAACAAGCGTTATTATATCGGCTGCAGAAGCAAGCGGCCAAATGAATACCAACAAAGGTTCACAGAGGAATTCATCATGGAAGCATGTACATTAATTCTTGAAAATATATCTCTGTTCGACGGACAATATGACGTACAAAGAAAAGGTTGTGCAATGTGAGCCAAGTGTGTTCCGATATGTGCAAACCTCACATTTGGATACTTAGAGGAAGAATTTCAAGGCAAAATCAGAGAAAAATACCTATGTTAATGACTTTAAATCAAATTGGAAACGTTTCTTGGATGATTTTTTTTCCACGTGACACAGGTACCTGGATGAGCTACATATATTCATTAGACTTTACACGAACTTGACAGCAACCTGAAATTTGAAATGGAGTACAGTAAACCCGAACTCAATTTCTTGGACCTGAAAATTTGCAAAGGGAAGGTGATATTTCAGTGGATATTTACTACAGCACAACTTAAACACAACAATGTCTGCCTTTCAATGCGTGTCATCCAAGGTATATGAAAACAAACATTCCTTTCAATAAGGCAAGGAAAATTTGTACCATTGCTGAAGTTCAGAAACAAGAAGCGACTAAATGAACTATATGGCTTTATGAGGGATGGAGGATATCTACGCTTGCTACGAAAGCTGGAGTCTAGAGAGCGCAAATTAATCACAAACAGAATTACGAATGGCGGGGCAACGTAAAACCGAACAAGAAAAACCCAAGGAACCCAAAATAACAAAGGTACAAGAGACTACCAATACTTTAGATATTGATAGCCATGTGAAAAAAAATCATGAACAATACTAATTTTTTATTTAGTAAGAGGCAGCCCCCGAATCTCAAGCAGTTATAAACCAAAGCACGTTTTACATCGGAAGAGAAGAATGATCTACTCCCTGGTGTTAAAAATGTGGACTGCCAAGGTTCAAAACATGCAAAGAAATTTTGGAAACTGATGTCATAAGTTTAGATATAACGGGTAAATTGCCTTTATTCAAAATTAAAAAAGAAATGGATGGATTGTACGAGCAAAAACATAATACATGCAATTATCTGTCGAAGTTGTGATCAAACACACACAGAAACCAGATAAGAGCACCAGAAACACGACAAGTACGGGCAAGCAAACGCATTTCCGAATGTGGAAATGTAGAGCTGAAATCTTATTTAAACGTAAATATAGCCATACGGTGAATACAAATTTACATATAGTAGGCCTACAATAAGGAAACATTCATAGAAATAACGTGTTCATACACTAATTACGCCCTTTGACGGCAACAGTAAAAGTATGATGATTTTTAACGTAGACCTGACGTCAAAGGTCAGAGGCCTACAGTATAAAAATGACATTGTGACGTAATCAACAGAACACTAACGCTTAAGCCATCAATAAGATCAACGAAGTTCTTTTCACTTCTATACTGTATACAGGGAGCTTCAAAAGGGAATAAAACTTCATGAAACTGGTTGCGTAAAGTGTCAAAACATACCTGTATCTCTTGCGTTACACACACACACACACACACACACACACACACACACACATATATATATATATATATATATATATATATATATATATATATATATATATATATGTGAGTATGCATATTCAGTGGTAGCTTTCCTGCCATGAGAAGTGCCGCTCTAATGAACAACCACCACCCGCAAGGAACGCCTTTTCAACAGACTTTACTTAGTACTTTTCACTGTATATGGACCTCCTATGAGAGCTCATAATTTAGTCATCCAAAGGAGTGGTCTCTCAGGACAGGTTTCTCTGGATTCTGATCAAACTGAAATGTTACGTCAACACGGTGCCAAAAGTGCCATGTGGTATTCCAGATTATAAGATGACGTTTTAGACGTTAAAGGTTTTGCAATGATGATGATGATGATGATGATGATGATGATGATGATGATGATGATGATGATGATGATGATGATGATGATGATGATGATGATGATGATGATGATAGAGTTTTAGATCAGCCACTGCCTGCACATTTAGGATGTTACTTTACCTCAGTTCTATGTATCTCAGAATGAAAATGATCACTATTTTACCTTTACATGCATCACATCGGAACTTCTTTTTATATGTTTTGGGGATATGATGCAATTGCCTGCCACACAAACGCTACAATGCTGTTAATCATGTCTCCAATTTTGTTTCTAACTTTGACAATAAAGCATACTGAAATCACCAGAAACACTTTTCTAGTTCCATTCAGCTTGACATGTGTCACCCGAAAGGCAGAGTCGTATTAGTAGAAATACTTGCATTTATAAGAACATATGACGAAATGCGTGTATGTCCACTCTATTTTCAGTTTAGTTATTTTGTATTTGGTTCACCATGATATTTTTCTACACAATGATACAAGTATATAACACGCAGGCAAGGATATAAGCCCTGCGTTATAACATAAAGATCTGACTTGTACACATATTACAATTAATGAAAAGCTTTGTCTAAATCAATCACTTGTTACCTTATATTACTTTCGGTTGGCATAAAGTTCCAACGTATTATTAGGCTTTGCGCAATGACAATAGAAAGGAAAATTCTCCCTAAGGATACTTAATTTGTGCAACTGACAGTGTACCATGCAATGATATATTGATGTGTTCCACCCTTTTGTTTTCTGACCTTTTTTCTACATTAAAGTGGTAGCGCAAAGCCACCAGACTATCAGTGTATTAATCAATAACTGAACAAAAAAAAAAAAAAAAAAAAACAAAAAAAAAAGAAGTCACTGCCACCTCGTTGTCAAACATAGATGTGACATTGGCAAGTGTCCTTGAGTGCCATGTGGCGTCTGGAGAACAGAAGGCCTCATTAAGCAACCGTTATGTGGTTTATACCACATTAAGGATCCAAAGAGATATCAAGAGACACAGGGAGATTAGCTTTGGGATTTTAAGTATTTTGATCGGTTTTAATGTGATTCCAGGACAAGTTACCCTGATAGGTCAAAGCCACCACTCGAAGCGAGCGCGCAGCACCTCTTGGGTGGGCGGAGTGGTGGTGGGGTGGGTGGGTCTGGGGGCAAGACCCCCCCCCCAAAGTTTGAAAATCAACAAGCAAAATGGTCCATTCTGGTTTATTTTGAGACAAAAATCTTTGTTCTTTGACCCTAATGTTTTTACTCTCCAATAGTTTGGAAATCAAAGATTTTTGTCTCAAAATGAACCCAAGTGCACCATTTTGCTTTTTATGTTTAGTTTATTTTCACTTCTGTTGTACTGTTGGCAAAAGTAATTAAATCAAGAAACAAATATAAGTGGCAAAATTACAAATACATTGTAGTCTGTTTTATTCACTTCGGAATTTTTATTCCGGGACAATGTGAACAAAACCGGGACAGGCGGAACAGGGTCTCGATTCTCGGACTGTCCCGGACGATCCGGGACGGTTGGCAGCCCCAAGTAACTGGATGAAGTGTCACACTGGTGTAACAGAAACAGACTGAAAGTTAATGCCAGTAATAAAGTCCAATAAAATGTTAGCGCATGTGAAAAATGAATTCGCGATTTTATTTTCAATTTAGATGGCCATGCCTTGCAACAAGTCAAGCACATTAAATATTAAGATGTACATGTGGCTGAAGATTTAACATGGAACAAGTATCTAGAAAAGATGCATGTGAAAGTTATGGGTAAGTTAGCAGTTCTCAGGCGTTTCAGTAGATTCATACCAAAAGAGATTTTAGAGACAATTTTTAATTCTACTGTCCTGCCGTTTATGAAGTGATGACACTTTTTGGGGATGCATGTACTGCAAAGAGTATAGATATGGCCCAGAGACTGCAAAATGCAGTAACACATATTATAAATGTAAACTGTGATTACGTAAATGTCAGGGGAGTTGATATTGTTCAGGGATTATAATTGCAGACAACCAGAGAGAATTGCATGCGGCTACACTCATGTTCAAATGTACATGGAGTATTGCACCTGATTACTTGTGTGATCGGCTAATGCTAGAAATGGACATCAGTACCTATCCCACTAGATATTCAAGAAATAGAAATGTACATTATATCTTTCGCTAGGAAACAAACTTTTAAGCGAAAATTTGTGCATGATGGTGCTATGGTCCCTAACAGTTTTCCCAATTTCTAAAGGATTTTTCTAGCTTGTATGAGTTCAAGAGAAAGCGCAATCACTTTTCCTTCACACGATCATTTTAGTATCTCTAATATCATAATTACGCGTTATCATTTATTGTAGCTGATCCATACCTTTTTCCTTATTTATTTTTCAGGATTTAAGCTTTATTTGTATGGATCATTTTTTTTTCTAAAATTTATTTTAGCCTATTCATAGTATTTCGCCGTATTGCATTTCTGATTGAGGTTTTTATCCGTATTTGTTATACTGTAGTTCTAGAAATTTTCGCCCGTGTTTAATTTCGCCCAAACTCATTTACAGAATTTTCGCGCATTTTAGTTTCGCGCAATCCAATGCCAAACAATGTAGTGAAATACAATGCAACTTATTTTCGCGCATTTTAATTTCGCGCTTTAGGTGGTAGCGCGAAAAGCGCGAAATTAAATCGAGCGCGAAAATTTCTAGAACTGCAGTAATTGTAAAGGGCCCTGTGGAAGAGTAGTCTGCGACTGAACAGGCTATCTTGAATAAATAAATATATCGTAAAAATTGTAGCTTTTGGAGGCAGGCATTTAAGCTGGCAACGTGGATTGTTGTGTTAAAAAATGCATTGGCTGGACAATTAAAAAAACACCGAAGAGTACTGTCATCTCATAATAAATGGCAAAATAGTATCATCTTGAAAGAGTCGAGGACGGCAAAGAATGGGTTCTATGTTCTTTATGGCTTCCTGTACACTTTAACTAGCTTCCATGTGTGTTTACATTACTTCCCCTAGACTGCGCGGTCAATGGGGCACTTACTTAATGGAGGAAGCAGATAACAACGACCTGTTTATTTATGTCCCATCTACGACCAAGCTGTACTCACACATGCTATCACAGACGCATGCGACCCGTCGTGAACACCCAAAATCTAGTCGTATTTACGTTGTACATGACCCACAACACACGCGGAGTGGCTGCTAGGAGCGCAGCTGGAACCAGCTTTTCAAGCGACTAATATATAACCTTTATTGCGTGGACAAAAGCTCGACCATCAGCAGGTCTAGACTGTGGGGTGTGAATCAGAAGAGCTGGAGATACACACGCTAGTTATTTGTCTACTTCATTTTGTCAAGAAATACGATTCTACTCTTTGCAGAGTAAATGACGGGGCTCCTGCATCAATAGATAACACCAATCCGGTATTTCACTCTACCCAAAGAATACTTGCATAGATACATGTTTGGTTTTGCTTTACCTATGGCTCTCATAGAACATTTTCTGATGTGAATTTATGTGCGGCAAGAAAGTTATGCTTACTTCATCCTCATAACATGGAGTCAGTCGGTAATTAGCACGCATTGCCGGCAGTTGCTGACACCAGCCATTAAGCAGGATAATCACTTGCTTTTTTCAAAGAGTTTTTATGAATGCTCAAGACAGCTACAGGAGAAATCAAGTTATTTGGAAGCGCAAAGTCAAGAAAAGTTAAAATTACGATGAAAGCATAATAATAATAATAATAATAATAATAATAATAATAATAATAATAATAATAATAATAATAATAATAATAATAATAATAATAATAATAATAATAATAATAATGATAATAATAATGAAATTGCAACCACGGTTGTTCAGGAGCAACATAGGAAAAAACGAGTGCACAAAAACGAGAAACGAAGTTGAAATTGACTATGGATGTTTGTGATAACTTTAACTGACCCTTAGCTTTGAGTGGCTTGTAAAAATTATGTGACAATACGTACATTGCCGACAATCTCTCCACCGCGTACGCCAAGGTAATGGACATCATTAAGGGTGCTCTGGAACACCACTATGTCTGGTCCTCTGCATATCATTCGAAACTGACCTGCAAGACCGAAAACCTTTGATCATTAAAACGCGGACAAGAAAACGAGATAATTTCTAACAGGGATTTGGAAAGCACACGCCTGGTTCTAGTCACTAAGACAGCTTTGAACAAACCATTCAACAGATAGAAGTGTAATGCTGCTCATTCGATAAATGATGTATATATATATATATATGTGTGTGTGTGTGTGTGTGTATATAAAAGAGAGAGAGAGAGAGGTTGTAATAACTTATGTCTTATCATTCCAAGTGGTTTACTTGCTGTTCCCAGATATTTACGACAGTTATTTTCCTTGAAGACACTCAGACCGAAGCAAAGCAAAGAAAGAAGGAAGTAAAAAAAGACTACCAAAGGATCAAAAAAAGCATAATAGTAAAACCTTGCACAGAGAGAGAGAGAGAAAGAGAGAGAGAGAGAGAGTTACTTTGGCATTTTCATATCCATTTCCAGAGAGAGAGAGAGAGAGAGAGAGAGAGAGAGAGAGAGAGAGAGACCGAGAGAGAGAGAGAGAGAGAGAGAGAGGAGAGAGAGAGAGAGAGAGAGAGAGAGAGAGAGAGAGAGAGAAGAGAGAGAGAGAGAGAGAGGAGAGAGAGAGAGAGAGAGAGAGAGGAGAGAGAGAGAGAGAGAGAGAGAGAGAGAGAGAGAGAGAGAGAGAGAGAGAGAGAGAGAGAGTTTGGCATTTTCATATCCATTTCCTGGCACCAGAAAGTAATATTTTAACTGTGTTGTTCTCTAAATTTGTATCAAGCTTATGGCTCATTGGAGAGGCAGAGAAGAAAATTAAAACTCATTTTATGGAGGGTGCTTGCACACCTCCCGCTTCCTTAGATCCGCAGCCTTCTGTCTCTCTCCATCTCTTTTGCATGTGTTACGTAATCTTCAGTGCTTCCGCGTAGGATTGTGAGTCACTTACCGTTAGCGCCAAACATTCCCCGAGCATACACTGCAGCTGAATGCGCCAGTATGCACAAATAACGCTGACTAGCCACTGACCAGACACGAACTATGTATGATGGATACACACTGTCCTCATCAGAAAATCTGACGGGTTGGTTGAGATTTGAGGATTCCAGTCCATGAAGTTCAGATACTCTAAATTCACAGAGTTCTCTGTACCCAAGGAGGTCTTGAACAGGACTGGTCAGATCTATAGGTTGAACGAAAAGTCTTTCAAAGCTGTTCTTGTCACATTTGCTCCTGAAGAGCCGCATATCAGTATGTTTAATGTCTCCATTGTGCAGCGGAACCGGAAGATCCTGCCCCTGCATATCCATGGAACTACTGATGATGCTACCCCTCTATGGCGCGATCATCGATAACCCCTGATCGTACACAAAGTCACAAAAAGAAAAAAAGTAAACATTAGGATCCATCTGACAACTGTCACATCAAATCGTTAAGTTTGATGTTCAATTTGGAGTTAATCAGGCAGTTAGATAAATTCAAACGTTGAATATCGGTGTTTATGGATATAGTCCAGAGACCAGTACCTCTAAACACTGAATAACTTATGACTTTCTTTTGATGCGACATTAATGCCGCTTATAAGGATTCAAACACAATGGGGTGCAGCGAACTTTGGTGTCACTTAAGAGATAACTTACATCCTATATCTCGTTTTGGTATGACCAAGAAACACATTGTTATATTATTCCAGCTCCGAACTGTGAATTAGTACAAAAGTATGCATTCTCTTGCTCTAATTGTGCACTGGATTCAAAAGTGGTACAGAGCTTCTAATGGCTTGAATTTATATATTTGTTCATAAAATGTTAACAGTCTATAGAGAAAATGAAAACCTATGCATACGTCTGTTAAAGACCGTGGCCCTGAGGTGTTGTATTTGTGTCATTTTGTCCAGAACCACTTCCTAGTAGTCAATATCCTATTCCGCAGTTCGAACTCTTTACTCTCCATAAGTTAACCTGTCCCTGTCTAACCTGTATATATATGGAATTACTATTGTCTATATTGCACACGTTCCTCTGTAAAATTTTGACATAGGCTGTATCAGCCCAAATAAATTAAAGGGGTTCAGCGGGTAACTACTCAACATGTTTCGGAGCCTTTTACCCGTTGTCACATAATTTGTTGCATGTGGTGTTATGTTTACAAATAAGAGACTGCACAGGGCAAAGTTCAAAATATTGCGTCAAAATAATATTTTTCAAATTTAAAGCTTCACATTCCGTGGAGCGAAATACATTGAGAAAAATTGTGGGACAACTTTGAATTGTAGTATTTACAATATGGCAAGTTTTGATTGTTTCGTCACCGGTTGGTATCGCGGAAAAATGTGGTGTCCCTCCTCTATATCTTCTTTTTTGGCGTACGTGAATTATTACTGTATGTTTCTCTCAAACCGTATCTGCAAGTTTCTAGTCTTCAAATAGCTGCACAACTTCCTGACATTACTCTTTAGTGCCAACTGTGACGCAAGTCGAACTACTTAAAATCAACTGCTCTGATTTATAATACGGGTGCTAAATTCATGTTCCTAGTAAAAAGACCTTTCATTCAAGTAGCAGCATGCCTGTAGTTAATAGAATTTAACAGACCAGGTAAACAGCTTTCCACTCGGTGCGATCTTGGCGCCTTGCGTGTCCAACAAAGCTGTTGACTCAGTCCCAAATGTGTTGACCCAGTCCAAATTGTACCACTGAAAGCGTTAAATAGTGCAAGAAAAAATTAAAGGTCTATATAGTGTTTCCAGAAAAGGAGTGGGATTAAATCTGTTCGGCATCAGTGTAAATGTCTACATACATGTCAGTGAAATATTTTTTTGCGTACACGAGTATATTAAAGAATTTCTTTATAAACAGCAGCAGGCAAAGATACACGGATGTATTTTATTTCTACGTCGTGAAGAGAGTCCTCTCCGTGTGAATCTTTTTTGTTCACCCCGATCTACAGGCATGGACTATGTTTTTTCATTGCGGAATTGCTCTTCCAGCAAGGCTTAAAGTTTCTAGTCCTTTTGGTGGTCATAATGAAAAGATGCGCGTGCATGCATAAATAAGTCTTTTGCTGTAATAAATGACAACAAACGTAAAACCTCCTATTGCACACGTGACTCAATGCAAGTCTCCGTATTAGCCAAATATTGTATCTGACAGCCCGCAGTCTCATTACACAGCGGTACGCCCACAAGACGTACGTCAAGGCCAGAGGTCTTTTTGTCCACAAAATTCTTGTGCTGCTCGCCTTTCACAGATGAATGATTTGAAAACATGAGTCCAAGATCAACGGAGTAGTCTTACGCTTTTACCATACAGCGCCTACAGCACAATAAGAGCAACGTAGTGTATTTATGTACTGCTTTGTGAAAATAACTGCTATTTATTTAACCTGTAGCAATCTGGAGCACACCTATACAACGTCAGAATTCCATTCAAACAACGATTTTTTGAATGACTTCATTGAATAATGGCACTCATTAAGCGTAGGATTACATGATTAGGTAATAGTATCCGTCCAGGTGCCCATGTATTCCCATTTATAGTCTGTTGCCTCGAATTTATAAAGGTGTACTATGGTGGGACTCCCGAAATATTAGAACATTCAAAAGCTGTAATGTCACATGTGTCCTTTCAGCAACTCATAGGCAAAGAACGGTAATTTTTGACTTGACGCTGACAGGATATATCGTATCAAATAGTGCATTTATGTTTAATTCAAGCTCCATTTCCTAAACATCTAGCAAGGCTGTGAACACTAAACAAATCATTGACCAATGTCAGATTTACTACTCAATATTTACACAACTTGTGTTGACTGCAGGCAAAATAACTCCTCGTCAACGTTAGATTCGGTTCACTATCGGGGCTCCAGGCTGAACGATGGGACATATAAACTTATATGCAGCTGCAGGTTTCAATTAAGAATATTTTGATAGCATGATGGTATTAAAGAATAAAAAGAAAGAAAGAAGAATGGTGTGGTTTGTTTCTTCATAAGTATGCGTAATCAATGCACATATGATGCAATGATACAAGCATTGAAACATTTAATACAAAGCAAACATATTTCATATTTGACGGTGACCCCGAACCACAACTCACCTTCATTCGCGGTGACGTGCAAACGGTTGTGTTTCTCTATACATTCAGAGTTGTCGTTGTAGTATTATCTCTTTACACTCATGTGCTCCTTCGTTCTTTGTTCCGCTTATAAGCTTTTTTTCACAACAACCAGGTACTTTGGGGGTAAGAGATCTATGCAGGAAAGGCGTCCACCAGGCTTGTTAACTTTCGCGTGTGCTTTTATACTTTGTTGTAAGGCAAACACAAGCCGACTTCCGCTTCACTGCGGGCCCTCCACTGTTCAATGATATTCAACCTGTCACTAAAATACTTGCATCATTGTCAGCACACGTTTTCTGGCTAACCCACTCAAACCAATGATGACCTCTCCAGTCCAAATACCAGCTTTAGGTGCCATACATGAAATGCACTAAGTAATGGTATGTGCTCACTTCGTTGGCAAAGCCAATAGCTGCAGGCTATAGCATAGAACACGTGCACCATGTAATGAGCCTGTGTTATGGTGTAGTCTAAGTGGAACCTGTCCCCATACTCTGATTGTCGACTGATTTTATTCAAAAGACGGGCTTTATTTTTTTTTCAATATTTAATCGACTGAAAATATCTATAAACAATTAAAAAGCTTTTGCTTTGGGTATATTATTACAACATCTCAGTTGGTAATGGGCAATTGGGCGTCTCACTGCACATAATATGTATGTATATATATATATATATATATATATATATATATATATATATATATATATATATGCATATTTTAGTGCTAATACATCTCGTAAATCTAAACTTTCACTTATTTTACCTGAGTCAGATTCAATTCGATTGGTTTCAATATTGGTTATTGATGCATGATTGGTACAGGAATTCTGAAAGTATTGTCAGGTGAATCGGTAATGTAAGTCATTCCTTCGCATCTCACGTGATGTGCTGCAGGGAAGTGTGATTTCTCCTCACCCCTTTAATACTTATTGATGATATGTTGGAATCTGTAGAGTCTGGTGAGAGAGGGGTTCGCGTAGGTCAAGAACACATTTTGTGCAATTTTATATGGTGATGACGTCACCCTCACCAGTGCTACCGTTACGGGTTTGTAATCTACAATTGATATTTGTGTGGATATTCTAAAAAATGGCAGTTCAATATTAAACCTTTCATGTTGGAATCTATTGTCATGGGACCTAGATTGTTGCAAAGTCACCCGATTTTTCACTTGGGTCGCATATCATTAGTATCGATGACTCTGTTGATATTCTTGGCCTTCATTTCGCTTTTAACAAGCCATGTAGAGATCATGTTGAACAAAGAACGATGCAATATAGACAAAGTTAAAATTATCTCAGAAACGTTGGTCTTCATACCCAGGATTCGATAGCAATGTTAAAACACACTTGCGGAAAACGATATTTGCCCTTCTTTTACCCAATGGGTTGGATACTGTACATATTATTGCTGCTTACATAAGAGTTAGAATCATCCGAGGGTACATTAGTTTGAAGCTGTCTGGGCACTGGAAAACGTTCCCATCACTCCTCACTATTCAAAGCTTTAGGTATTCTTCCTATAAAAGATATAATCCCCACCCTTTGCCGTTTTCAATGATTATTCAGAATTGAATCTTCATTGCTTGGTGTTTATGCACACCTCACTGCTGAATGTATTATCCTTGGTAAAAGAGTACCTGGTACGATTGTTGATAGAATTATTGACTTTGTTTTTTCACCGACACTCTGCTTTTTCGAGACTAACTACTTCTCCATTACTTGATATGGTTGCGACGGAGTTGTAGAAACTCTACCTTAAACATTATGCACATTTTATTTAGCCTAATGCTGATGATAATGTACCAACAGTTTTGCTCACCAGGTGTTTCTGATTTTTTGCTCTATGTAATATTGGTAATAAATATAGATTTGTAGTCTACGGGTTTCACTCAGGTCTCTCTAAAGTTTTAGTTTCCAAGCACCTTCGTAATCTGTAATGTTTCATGATATGTTTACTTGTATAATGTCCTATGTTAGTGCTTCCCCAAGAACACACACACACACACACACACACACACACACACACACACACACACACACACACACACACACACACACACACACACACACACACATATATATATATATGTTTTACAGTTTTTAGACTTGTCTGTTTAGCTACTTAACTTTATTTTTTGGCATCTTTCTGTTTTAATATTCACTTTCAGACATTTTAGGCTTACATGTTTTCTGTTAGGTAAACCCCCATGGGCTACTGGTAGCAAGAAGCGGCCTACGACAGTCACATGTTGGCCTAATTGTACTTAAAATCCTGTTAAGAAAAATTGTTTTGATAGCATGTTTTTGGCATAAATGCTAATGACTTTTATTCTTTTCTGATATGCCCAAATGCACATTTACTCAATATTAAAAAAATACTCAAAATTGACAGTATTTTCTCAAATGTCACAAACCAGACACATAACGTTGACACATTGACTCAGGGTTGGCAGTGACATAGAGCTTAATTGTTTGAGGAGTAGGTGTCATCATGGAGTTTGTTTTACATCTCTGGTGCAGGATGTACATTGTTGCAGCCCTTGTTAGGATTTCCCTCGGTTTATGCAGGTGGTCTAGCTGGAACTGTTTATTTTATAATCACTGGGACTGAATATAGGACCCCAGCTTGTTTCCACTTCAGTTAAACATCGGCGGATGGTTTAACTAGGATAAGCTGTCCCGCTAGAAAGGGTACATATTGGTTCAGGGGTAAGTCAAATTGTTCTTATCTGAACCTGTACTATGCAAATTTGGTAATTATGGTTTGTTTGACAGGTATTCTTCTTTCATATGAAGCTCTGCATTTACAAGCAAAACTTCACATATTAAGCTAATTCATCAATTGCCACGTTCATATTTATTCTTTATTATGTGGGTTGTCTTTGCTGTGATGAGTACACAACAGCTGATGAAGATTATCTGGAATCTATCCAGCTAGATGCAGCCCGGGTATGGACGACAGTATTTGCCCATACAATTATACAAACACAGGCAAAAGTGTCACATCTTCCGTGAAGTTCTCACCCCGGAAAATCTATCTATCTATCTATCTATCTATCTATCTATCTATCTATCTATCTATCTATCTATCTATCTATCTATCTATCTATCTATCTATCTATCTATCTATCTATCTATCTATCTATCTATCTATCTATCTATCTATCTATCTATCTATCTATCTATCTATCTATCTATCTATCTATCTATCTATCTAAATATCTATCTATCTATCTATCTATCTATCTATCTATCTATCTATCTATCTATCTATCTATCTATCTATCTTTCTTTCTTTCTTTCTCTCTCTCTTTCTTTCTTTCTTTCTTTCTTTCTCTCTCTCTCTCTTTCTTTCTTTCTTTCTTTGTTTCTTTCTTTTTCTTTCTTTCTTTCTTTCTTTCTTTCTTTCTTTCTTTCCATCAGCTATCCTATAACGCGATTTATTTGCTATTTTTCATGCCAGAATGCAAAAGGGCTGCAGCCAACTGAACAGTGATCTCTACAAAATAGGTGTCGTTGAGTCTCCGTCATGTTCCTGCGGAGCAAACTTGGGAAATGTTCGCTACTTCTTCTTTGAATATACTCAGGAACAAGTTACAAAATAAAATAAATTTCGTTGGCAACTTCAGTATGAAAACACTACTGTTTGGAATCGACAGAAGTAGGATTACAAGAAGTAAGAACGAGGAAATTTTTGTTCATAAATACATTGAGTTTGCTGAAAGGTTTCAAATATGATTGTGCAAGCATTTTATATAGGCAGAGCCTGTTTCCCGATCGCTTTTTTGAATAAAATATGTTTAAACCAAGCATTTTGTAAAGTTTGCTTTGCTATCACGTTCCATTCCTTTTAATTTTTACTAAATTGTGGTCCTGTTAGCTATCTATCTGTGCACTTGTGTTTCCAAATCTCGATGTTATCTTGTGTATATGTACAAGATGCCTTCATATAGGCTGATGAGCCTGTTGGCCAATTGTTTTTCCCTAAAATCGTATGCTTAAACCAAATAAATAAAACATATTTTGCGGTAAAACCCTGTATATATACACGTGTTGCTGCGTTATCCAGACCTCCCCGTGAAAGCGAGCTAGCTTTCACGTCATCTCCGAAGCTATGATCCAGACCACCCACTTCTGTCTGATACTTTTCACGGGTGAAAAGAACCTCGCTTCCTAAGCATGCGCCCTCGAAAGCTTAAATTATCTGGTTCCCACGGCCGTGTTTGCCCGACTAAAACGATGTTGCTCTTAATGCCTGCGCAACATTATACGCTATTTCTCCTGGTGGATAAATTAGTCAAATTGATTCTGATCAATAGTTGTACTCTGTGCTGTTAGGTGTTTTGCCATGTGTTGCAATAGCTCTCTATTTCATTAATATTGTTTTTACTTCGTTTTGTGTCAAGCCAATCTAGGTGCCCGCAATAGCCATTTCATGAGCGATAATATATATATATATATATATATATATATATATAGAATCATGGCGACATGTATGTGTTTTTTGTTAGGGTACCAGTATTAGAAACTATCATGCGGCTCTGGTTCCGAGATAAGTTTCACCGCAAGGTATATCTCGAAGGGAGCTCAGCTTGAGTGCGAAGCTAGTTTTACGCACGACGAAGACCTCGCCGACGAGGAAGCATTAAAACCGTTTGCGAGGTGTTGAAAGCGAAGTCACTATAATGCTGCAGTGTGCACCATGTAAATAGTATGCTTTACAAAATCGATTCAACAAGTGCAATCGTGTTCGTGGTCATTTTGTATGTTTGCATATATGCCATTCCCAGCTGGATTCACAAACCTACCCATATCAGTGCTAATACCTTTTTTATTACCAGAACAATTATGCTGTTTTTAAGAAGCTTTGTGACCAAGTAAGCCACAATAGCATGGCACTGTGTACCCGAATGATTGAAATCAATGACAAGGTGGATGGTGCTTTGTGGAGGCAGAAATGGCCGGTATATTGAGGCAAGACCACCAATAGGCCTAATGTAATGCCCGATTATGGCTAATGATAAGCAGGTGCGAAAATGAGTACTCCAATCCAAGTCACTATGTTGACACGTTTGTACCGATGCATTTGTCTCTCCCTACTGTGACTTGTGACCCCCAAAACCCTACAATGCTTTTCACTTTGCACAGGCCCCAACTGTCCTTACTAAGGCAGATCTGCTTCGTTTGCAAAAAGAAACTAAACTTCATACATGTATTTGGACGTCTTCCAGTTTTCCCTCATTGTTTTCTGTATTTTTACATAAAATTCGCAAGGAATCCTGAAACAATGATTAAAAAAAATAGCTAAATAGTATGTTATGGAATTTACTTTTCCCCTACTTTTTTTGTAAAAGTAATATATATTTACTCTTATTGCACAGTCATGTACCTATAATTATTTAGACGCATAATTGGCAAGGTTAAAATGAGTAAAAATTTTATTTCACATATTTGATGATTAAATGCATAATCAAATTCATCATTTTTGCAAGTCTGAAAACCAGCTATGCAACGAATATATCAATTCATAGAAGATCTGTCATTCGCAACTGGGACACAAATATTCCAAACATAACATAAAGAAACTCAAATTAATATCCACTAAAGTCATGCCCTAGGAATGTGGGCTCAAATAATATTGACAAGAACATAGAAATTCTCATCAACGCTGTATCATATGCGTAAATTATTAATATATTTAAATTAAAAATTGTTATCCGAATAATGTTTCTATCGTATTATGAACCCCCCCCCCCCCCCCGGATACTGGTGATCATATGATCTGGCAGATATGGCAAAATACCCGGATGGACTTCGTGCTGGTCCGCCTGCCAGGGGTTTTGTCGCAGGGAAAATTTTGTGTCGTAAGCCTCGTGAATAGACGCTTATATGATTTTTGACCCATAATGTGTCATCATTGACTTTTTCCTAGCTTCAGTTATTTCACTACTTGACATGTTATAGTAGTAGCAGTAGTATTTTATTGACGGCTTTGTGCGCGACAAAAAAATATGGTGCAACATTTTCTTTGCACACACAAACTGTCCGACATACAATTTAAGACACAAATTAACGTTGAACAACAACAAATAACCATGATAGCATTCATTGCTTCTAATAATATAAACTCAATGCATGGTAACAAAGTTTTGATAGACTAACTGTATCGTTGTCTTCGTCAAGAAGGGAATTATTATGTGCGTAATAGTCAGTGTTGATGTTATATGTCTGTCGCAGGTTTTTAGCAATGTGACACTCTAACAAAACATGCTGTTTCGTTTGAACTTGACAACAGACACATAGTCTTTGGTCCCGTTCAATACGGGTTCATCTTCCTGTCACCATTTTTAGCTCAGCTGACTAACTAGTCAGGCTGAGCTTTTAGGAGGCCCAGTCGGCCTTCCGTTCAAAATTACATTTTCGACTTCTTCTCCAAAACCGTCACTCAGATTCACTTCAAACTTGGTGGCAATGTACTTTGGGTGGGTCTCTACCAAATTTGTTCAAATCGTCCAATGATGTAAGCATTTTTCATGGAATTTTTTGTTCTTTTTGGGGGGCAAATCTTAAAAAATCTTTTCTCCAAAACGGCTTACCCAATCGCTTTGATATCACACAGGAATACTCCAAGGGACTCCTAGTTCTTAATTGTATACCAGGTGGCGCTGCTTTTTCTATATTTTTAATAACTTTTTCTGTATTTTTGCAATTTTCGACTTGTTCTCCAGAACTGTCACTTAGATAAAGGTGAGGCTTGGTGTATATGTTCCATGTGGAAGGGTCAAATAAAGTTTGTCACTAGGTAGTACTGCTGTGGAATACTATTTTTAACGATTTTTAAAAAAATTGGGTACGTAATGGTAAATGGACCTTTCCCATTGATTACTATGTAGGTCTCTGGGCATTCTAGTGCTAATTCACATTTTCGACTTTTTCTCCAAAGCCGTTAACCAGATCCACTTCAAACTTGGTAGCAATGTACCTTGAGTGGGTCTCTATTAAGTTTGTACAAGTGGCCAAGCTCCAGTAATTTTTTATATTTTTTATGATTTTTTGTTCTTTTTATGTGGCAAATTTCCAAAAAAAAATCTCCTAAACCGCTCACCCAATTGCTCTAATGTCACACAGGAATACTCCTAGGGACTCCCAGGTCTTAATTTGCTCACCAGGTGGCGCTGCCAAATTCCCCCCATTTTTATGATTTTATGTGCGCTTTTATTGTTTTCGACTTCTTCTCCAGAACCGTCTCTCAGATTAAGCTGAAACTTTGCAGATATGGTACTTGTAAAAAGTTCAAATAAAGTTGTTCACGATTTTTTCAATTCGGATACCTTTCGGTAAATGCAACTTTCCTGTAGATTACTATGCAAGTCAAATGGCATTCTTATGGTAATTCACATTTTCGATTTCTTCTCCGAGAGCGTGATCAGGATTGACTTCAAACTTGGCTACAATGTACCTTCGGTGTGTCTCTATCAAGTTTGTTCTAATGATTAGTGATTTTTGAAATACTTTTGATTTTTTTGTTCTTTTTTCGCGGCAAATCTTCAAAAATCTTCTTCTCTGAAACCACTCATCCAATTGCTCTGATATCATATAGTAACACTGCGATGGTCTCTTAGTTCTTAATTTGTTCACCAGGTGGCGCTGCAATTTTTAGCTCAGCTGACTTGCTTGTCAGGCTGCACTTTAGGCAGTGGTTACACCAAGCCCGGTTAGGATCACAGTATTGGTTGTTATTTCTCTTAAGGACATCAACTATTTCAGAGTATGGTCGTTCAGCCGTTTTATCAGATTGTGTCTATTTACTTTATCCTATGCTTTTTTGTAATCCACAAAGGTAACGTGCAACTTTTTTTGTTTTCCTCTTGATGTTAATTAATAACCGAATTGTGAGAATCTTGTCCGCACATCTTCTGCGAGTATATCATTTATCTGCTTTTGAGATATCATTTCATAATGCTGTATTTTGGTTTTCTTAAACAAATGTTTGCTTCGCACGTTAGTTATCTTGGAATCATGTTTAGCTAACCAATAAACTGCGTATCTCATGGTCTGTCCGAAATTCTGGGTCAATTTGTGGCTACTCTCAGATGTTCACAGCAAAAGGCACAGGAATTTAGAAAGACTGTCAAGCTATAACATAATTATTATCAGCCTAGCTGAGCATAGAAAGTCACTCGTATTTCAGAATTAATCTGAGATATTTCGGACGTGTGATTTTATACATTGGTGTGTATGGAAATTCATTACGCGATGACAAATGCTTCCGTTTCTACGAATTTGACTGCATAACCTAAGGCATGAAATACCCTTCTGAATGGATTTAGTGATACTATATTTCCATTAAATCACCTCAACAGGACGATACTTAATCACTTGCTCGCTAATAAATATATAAATTTTGTGGTTGAAAAACACGTCCACGCTTTATCGGTTCTTGTACACATGTCCACGAAATTAAGGTGAAGGAGAAAAGCTTTTGATGGATCCATATGAATATATATATATATATATATATATATATATATATATATATATATATATATATATATATATATATATATATATATATATATATATGTATATATAGGTATGTTTCCCTTGTCCATTTCAATGAGTATTTTGCCTATTAATTCATATAAAGCTAGTTCAGTCGAGTGGCACTCGCGAGAACCTTATTGAATTGCGTACGTAGTATATATGTGTTTCTTTAAAATATTGATGTGTCTAATGAAACATGGCCCGTTCAAATACTTTTGATACTGTAGGAAAAATGGTAATAGGCCTATTACTTTTAAAGGCAGTGGGGTCTCTCTTTTAATAAATCGGTATTACAAATTTGTTATATATTTCAAAACCCTGTTCTTATCATTTGATATATTATGACAGCTATTGCCATATATGTTTCCATTTTTATCAGTGTTTATAAATAAACTGACAAATTATCATGGCTACAGCTTTTATAGGTTTTAACATATTTATTATGTTGAATATCATATCATCTATAACATTCGTGAAGCAAAGCTCATTGTGGGTTGGATTTACCAGGTAATCCATAAAGTATCTATTCCATCTCTCGAAATAGATAAAACAAGAATTGTCTTGAGATTTTCTGTATGAAATAGAGAGAAACACATACAAAATATTTCTACTAAAGTCTCCCAGAATGTAGCGTTATTGAATAAACTAAAAAGTTTCATTTCAATTATGATACTTTGCTCCTGTATAACTTTTTAATATTGCCACATTTAAACCATTGCCTTCTGGCATGGTCACATGTACTAGAGAGACTTTCCAATATTCGAAAATGAGCTGTACGTGCCGTTATTAATTATGATTTTAATGCCCATTCAGAACCAATACTCCAAGGATTGAAATTAATAAAACTCGAAGGCATATATAAGCTACAACTTCTACAATTAATTACAAATTAACAAACGACTAGTTGCCCATATATTTCAAGAATCTTCTATTTTTTATAAAACACAATCGCATATGATGGTAAGGCAAAGAAGAGGGACGACATTTTTATCACTAGGGCTTCTTGCCTCTATACAAATCAATATATTAAACATCAAATGGGTCATATTTTGAAAGATTCACCAGTCGTGTTAAATGATAAAATCAATACACATAGTATCCAAGGATTTTCAATTTATATAAAGAATTATTACACATAAAGATATGAATCTAAATGCCGTATACCAAATTGCTATATATATATAATTATGACTGCTATTTTTTTCAACTTTGAGTTTTCGATTTGTGATTTTTATTTATTTATATTTTTAATTCCATTAAAAAACACGAATTAACCTGTAAGCACTATACACTTTGTCAATTTCCTAATACTTGCAGTACCGCAAATATCGGAGCTTACATGTACTTGTAATCAATATCACCTGCCTAATTAATAAATAGACAGTATAACATTTTCGTGGGTGGCCTGTAATTAGCGATCAACAATGACCATAATACAGGTCTCTCCGATCAATATACATATATATATATACATTTATATATATACATATATATATATATATATATATATATATATATATATATATATATATATATATATATATATATATATATATATATATATATATATATATATATATATATATATATATATATATGCAATCATAAAATACTATATTGTGCTGTACTGGTTGATTGTATTTATATGTTTGAATCAATAAAAAGATTCCTGACTCCTGGTTACGAAAATATTTTCTATGTTATCGAGCACTATCAGTCATGCAGGCCATGTTTGTTTTCGTGTGATTTCTACGACAAAAGTCTCAAGTTCTTGTCTCCCGCTAAGCCTAGGGATAGACAACCAAATTTGGTAAAATTTTGTGGCTTCAAATTTGAAATTATGACTTCGATTGTAATTGTTAGGTATATATATATATATATATATATATATATATATATATATATATATATATATATATATATATATATATATATATATATATATATATATATATATATAGTGTGTGTGTGTGTGTGTGTCTCTCCTTGTCTGGAGAACCCATTATATTAGTATTTATATGTACTATGGTGTAATCCAGTATAAGTAAATATGTTTTAACAAAACTGTAGGGAGACTCATCGTGTGCATTAGAGACCGTTTCACCTGCCCAGTTGTGGCTTGATGATTGAGACATTAAAAAACATAAGCCAAAGTTTTTACGAACAGCCTTGAGCACAGAACAAAACGAGCGTATCTTTGCTTCATCCCGATACTGGTAACTTGTGTTGCCTGCATAGCTGCCTCCGAGATCTAATGTCTTTGGCAGTGTTGCAAGCTCAGACCTTGCGTTCTAGCGATTATAGTGGCGGTTGTGGGTCTCTAAACTGGCAGCAACTCTCGTAAAAGCGACACAATAAGGCAGGTATTCAAAATTAAAGAATAAAACTCCCACCAGCTGGTCTATATGTTATAATATCAGTTGATGTATATTATGAAGCGCCAATGTATTGGAAGCAAGTATGTTTGCTACCGAAATTATGGACTGAAGCTACTGGGCTCGTTGGAGACGCAGTTATGGCATCCATGATAATGATGCCACCTGGGTCAGACCGGTGATTCTGAAAACAGGAGTGTATTACCCCTACCCTCCACGTCAGCAGCCTTGATGCGTTTATCAGCTTCGGTGTGCAGGTCCAGGCGTTTGGCAGTTAGGGAAACGTTTGCTTGGGAAGTCTCTCGTTGTTTACTTTAAAACACAGGCACTCAAACCAGCTTTTTTGTTTAACTTTTAGCGTTTTATTTTTTATTTATTTATTTTTTGTTCAGTTTTGAGTGCATCGAGTCCAACAAGCGCCGCGGAAAGTTTCGACCTGGACCACTCGTATGGTATCTGAAACTACAGACCTGCTAGGACCTGATTGAAAGACCAGTTTACAAAGGCCACAGATCTAGTCATGATAATTTAGCTTTATAGCAAACTTACATCAAACATCGTACAACAAAGCGGCAATGAAACTGAAGTTGCGCCTTAGCGCATGTGCAAAGGCCCTACAGGGACTTACCTATCAGTTTGAGTACACGGACACCCAGTATTCCTAAAATTGGCGATGGAAGTGTTGGATTAAGAATGCTATCTGTTGCTTTCAACGGTGTGACCATTTTGAAAAATCTGAGTTGTCATGGGGGCATGTTGCTCTAATCTATGGCGAATGGTATCGTTTCTTTGTTCGTTTATTTGTTTCCTCTTATTTTGTGGGAGCATAAGCTACCGTTTATGGACGTGCTTTTCTCCTAAAAAGAAATTATGTGTAGCCATGAGGAGGAGTGAATATATGTCGAGTAAAACTGCGGCAATTTGTCCGAGACCATATACAGTTCTGGCGTTTAAACATCGTTGTATGCAAAGGCAGGTCTTCTCATTATGGGTTCATGTGTAATGGCTTCTTGTTAAATAATCGGTCGGTTGGTCGCCTGGTCATGATGGTTATTTTGGACACTCCGATGCTGTATAAAAGCTGATCGAAATGCTCCGAATTTCATCGTTACATTTTCAGAAAGAATATTTCTAAAATAACGTATTTCTTTCAGTGACTATAATCCTGGCGTTTTCGTAAAGCATACGGCATATCACAGCACAGCAAAAGTATTTTTCTTTTTATTTATGAACCATACGCCTTCCCACCAGCCATTCCCCGACACACAGACACACAGATAATAACACTGCAGATGCCGATAATGAATTCTTCTGCCGGTTAGTTGAATCCAACCAGCTACAGATGACGGCTGAGCTAACTGGAATAGGTGGGATTAAAACATATTAGCATCGTACATTATCAGTTATGCCATACTTCGAGTGGTGCACCAGATTTGGCCACCGAAACATGCTGTGTACCACGGAGCCCGTCAAAAGGGTTGAGTGTTACGCAGCTTTCTGAGGTGGCAAAATCTCGTGTACCACGGCACTACAAGGTAAGTAGTTGGCATAAAAAAAATCATGTTCAAGATTGGATTTCTTGTACAATTCATCTTCGCCAGTTCGAACCGCGAAACCAGAATTTAGACAACTGTTTGTCAAGTTCTTCTTTGTAAAGCGAAGGAGGTCCACATTCTATCCAGCTTCTTGTAAATATGCCCTGAACAGTTTTGCTGAATATTCATTGGCTTTTAGGGTCTTCTTGGGCATTAATGTCGCTCTTTTGAAAGATAAATACCCTTCAATAGCAAAACTTTGCTTGTTTTCCGTTGCCATTGTTTTCGTCTCCTACGAGATGAATTTAAAACGAGGCTACCGTTGGACGCAACTTTTGTATACCACGGTGTCGCGTGTCGCGACACCACCGTGGTATACGTAATATGCAACACGCCTTTTAACCAATCAGTATGCTCTATTTGCCTTGATTACAAGATAAATATTTCTATGCTGATGTCTGTTATAATTTATATCACATCGCCTTCAGAATGTAGGATGAATAGCTCACCCTGCAAGCAAGTAGAGCCTTATCATGTGCAAATGCTGAGCAAGCATCTTAAAATTTAAAATTTCACAACAAGTTTACAAATACACATATTATTTTGCTGATGCGGCAGTGAAGCACGATTTGCTACCAGATATGGTGTTCAAACCACTGGAATACGCATATTGACAGTGAGATGTTACGTGTCAGCTCAATAAACAAACCTCGAAAAAAATTAGCCAACTGGTCGAACCTAGCCAGCCCAGTTGATAATTCGACTAAGCTTTGCCTGTCTCTGGTATATACACACCTTGACTGCGCGTTCTTTTTTCATGTAATACATCATAAAACTAATTGGCAAAATATCTCAGCTGCCATCGGCGATTGTCATCATCCAAAAGAATGAAAGTAGCGGTACTTGATTTCGTCTCTGTAATTCAAACGTTTAGTTCAGAGCAATTCCTGCATAAATAACTTTATCAAATGTTTCACTCGAAATTGTACGAAATGTGGTATAAATGCCGAACTCAATTAATTTTTAAATTTCAATATACTTTTAGCAAAAAGAAAAACTACGATAGGCGTCTATCTGCATCTAATCTATTTTACCGTTACAATGACTGATTTGCTGATTTGTCATGTGCAAGCTGTACCAGAGCGGTTTACAACCGCAATTAACATTTGAAAATGGCGAGAAGGGTGCAATGAATACAATTTAAAAACTGTCACATCAAGCAGTTGACAAGAATCCTTGCCCCAAAGTGGAAAGGGATGTGTGTGAAATACAGACACAGTCATAATAAATTTATCTAAAGCTGTGGCCAAAATCGTATAATAACACCTTGTCCCGGGTAGAGCATTATATTGTCAAATGCTACCAGCTTCCCTGGTTGTAACGTACTTTCATTGAAATTTCCAGTGTTATAAACTACATATCCTGTGCGGGGCATAAAAGCCCCTTTAGGAGGAAAATGTCCAGCATATTTCATAAAATTCACAAGGGACCCGGATGTCCCCGTATTAAATGCTACCAAGTATCCTGGATCTCCCTCAGCCATGCATATAAAGGAAAAGACTTCTTCATTCACAACTCCAAAGTCAAAAGCTCCTTCTTGAAACGATTTTTGCATCCGTAGCTTTGAGAGTTTTCTGTAGAACTGTAGCGGCGAATTCTCACTTGCATCTTCTTGCTGAACCTGTCCATTGTAAATAACGTTTTACAAATTCAGATGGTCAAATTTTTAAACGTATGGGACCCTAAAATTCGTAATGCAGTTAATCGTACAGTTGGAACGTTTTGTAACTTTTTAAATGTGCAGATTGGTAAAAGCGATGTCATGGATCATTTATATTCCATTGAAAGAGTTAAACCTGGCGTCTGCACATCGTACCATAAGATTTAAGGTCACAGTCGATAGCCAACTTGAGCTGTTAACATTATTTTGTATTAGCGAGCAAAATAAAGTATATGGTTGAATCCCTTGGAGAGGGTGATGTATTCTCAAGTAGTCAATATCATTTTGGCAGAAGAAAGTGAACTACATTGTGCAATAATCTTACCAAAGATATTTGACAGTTGCGTAAGATATTGCTTTAAGAGTGAACGTGTAACTTTAAAACAGAAGAACGATTTCGGCTGTAGTTACTTTGTGAATGTGTTTAACTTAAATGGGTTCTATGATGGCACTCCCCATGAGGATAAATGACAGCAAATTACACTATACACAGTACATGTTGGGAAAACCAAAACAAATTGATTGTTCTGCATCGCAAATGTAAGAAAAGTAAAATTACCTCTACATTAATTTCTCTAAATTTTGGGTGTACGGGCAACCAGGTGCTTGTGGCTGCGGAAAAGCCAGCGTTCATGCCCGATGTCCACTGCATTGGTGACCGACTAGGATCCCTTGAAAATTCATTGTACCGATTCTGGTTAAGAAAATGGGAGAGTTACATCCACAAGTTACTTTTCTAATATATCTATAATATAACATTGAAATAAAAACCTTTAGACGGCTGCGGAATGAGTGTCTGTTTTTTTTTTAATTAATGTGCTTAATATACACAATATATCAACATTGTTGCTACAGTAAAGGGAATGGCACATGCATGTAAATGTATAATGGTTCGTTTCACGCAAGTTCGAAAGGTCTTGAAACCGACAATCACTAACACCTTATCGAAATAATCAGTATCAATATTATTATACTGATAAGGGTTTTTTTCCATTGATTTTTGGCTGTATTTTCGGGTTTTTATTGAGCCACCTTCACATCTTATGGTCATTTAAGTTATGGTTCAATACAATCGAAACCCTAAATTCACGAACACATATCACGTTGAATTTGTTTGCAGTTATTTTGTTGGCAAGTATTTAAGTAAATATCATCATGTTTATTGAATATCATAGCTCATTACAATTGTCACCCCGATTTCATTGACACATATTATGTTAAATTTGTATGCAGTTTTTTGTTTTGAGTAAGTTTACATGTGAATAATCTCATCATTGAGTGCCCAACCTACGACAACGAAAGCTTTCGTCTCATTTTTAATTAAATGAGAAAGGTTTAAAAAGGCCGACATCAGTGTTTGTTCTTGACTATGCCAGGCTGTCAATATATATTATTTTGCAACTTTTTTGATATCTTTGATGCATGTGTACCTTTTAAATAGGGTTTGCTGGAAAATAATGTTTTGTCTTCACATTTGTCCAGATTGTTTCCTTTGCGCAGTAAAACTCATCAAAATTGACCTTAGCATAAATTTTGTAATGACTTACAGGCCCAAAATTTCGCCCAAATGGATCAACTGTTTGTTCATAGGACAGGTCAATGGGGAGCATGCCGATCTCCTCTCCGTAGTAAGTAGTGGGCGTACCAGGCAATAATAGGTTCAACATATTCAAAGCATTTACGAAGCTAGGGTTCATTCTGCCCGTAATACGTTTCTGGTCATGATTGCCGATCTACAATAAGCATAAAAAATAATCAATTATTGACATTGTCAAGAATATTTCAAGTACGTGTCACCAAACTCTGCAGCTGGGTGGCTGCTTCGCTGACTCGCAAGCATTTTTTTGTATCGTTAGCTCAGTGAGTGATTTAGGAGCTTTCTCAAGGATGAAGGAACGGAGTGACAGAAAAAAAACAATGAGTATGGCCTGAAGTGTTGCTGTGCAGGTAAATTTAGTAGTGATCCCTGTCGGGGTAAATATGATACATTATCAAGGATTTTCTCATCCTCCTGTTGCTTCCTGGTGGAAAGCTCTGCAATGCCCGCATATCTAGAATGGGCCTGAATCCCATATCGGGTGGTGAATGCTTCCTTAATCTCACTAAATTTTTATTATTATTATTATTATTATTATTATTATTATTATTATTATTATTATTATTATTATTATTATTATTATTATTATTATTATTATTATTATCATCATTATCACTATTACTATTATTATTATTATTATCATTATCATTATCACTATTATTATTATTATCATTATTATTATCATTATTATTATTATCATTTTTATTTGCTGTAGACTTCAAAGAAGTTTAAAAGTCTGCTCGTAAGTAGTGCCTTTAAAAGACTGTGGGATAAGTAAGAGCTCCTATATATCTCGTTCAGGGGTTGTCATGGGCCTCAAGAATTTTGTTGTTTCAAATGAAATTCTGTTCAGCATTAAAATAATGACGGTTGCTAATTCAGAGTTTGTGGCTAGATAGGGGGTCACATTATCTGATTCTTGCTGTAATGTAGCACCTATTCATGTCTTTCAGTCTGTCAACCATATGTTATATGTTAATTTGGAAATAGTTTTGCATGTTGTGTTTCTTCTGAAATCAAGCAGTACATTATGATACAAAGTACCAAAAAAAAAAGTACGTGGTCAAAATAGAATTTTCGATTATATATATATATATTTGCGTATTTCTTTCGGAATAATTGACATTGTTCAAGCTGACGCCTGCAGCGTTCTTCCACAAAGTCCTCGACACTGGTTTCTTTCTTTTTATATAACAAAATGATAGCCTACATGCCAGACATATTCTGAATAGATGAGCCAGTCATTATTGCAAACTAAATTCACAAATGTGAATAAACCGACGTTTTGGGAGAGGTACATGATTATACATCTGAATACACATAAGTGTGCACCAAGTAAACAGAGCAAATGCAGTCCTTCTA
This sequence comes from Hermodice carunculata, assembly GCA_964020975.1. Taxonomy (NCBI): domain Eukaryota; kingdom Metazoa; phylum Annelida; class Polychaeta; order Eunicida; family Amphinomidae; genus Hermodice; species Hermodice carunculata. Next base: position 77,692,408 of record OZ026619.1, read on the forward strand.
TGTATTACCTTTAGAAGTGCCAACATTACTAAGTATCATTTGTGCCAAGGAGCCTACATGAGAAGGAATGCGGACTCGATTTCAGTATGCCTCAATGGACAAATAATAAGCAGGATCCCATTCATAGCCTATGTGCTTTTCCTTTCAATTGAAAATGTGAACGATCTTAAATCCAGACGGCAGGCCCAATGTTCCTTGTAAGGACCTTCATATACTTGTTTTTTACAGACATAATTTGAAATAAATTGAACTTATTGGTCGCAATGTATAATATGATCATACAGTTACACTATAGAACAAGAGTCTCCGCTTGATAAACTTTTCTGTAAATTTGGATGTCATGTTGGCGAATTTATCCATTTTCGCATAAGCGTACGCCGAAGATATGTTCTAAAGGCCCACAGAGTACATGCCCGAAACAAATTACTTGACATATGTAGTGACTTTGCAATTAAATTCAATGTAGTATTTAATCCAAATAAAACAAAGTGTGCTCAAGATAATCTCTGTGAAGGTATATATCTTGAGGGCTAGTCAATTCAGAAAGTCGAAGATTTTATTCCCCTTGGGCATGTTATTGGTCCAAATGTCCTTGGTGCTAAGTGGTAAATTTACTAAATGCTCAGTTTGGAAAAGCATTCGCTATTACACGCCATCAGCTGTTTGACGCATACTGTGTGTCCTTTTATGGTTTTCAATTAAGGGGCTTTTCGAAGAAAGAGGTAGATTGTTTGTAGCTTGGCGTAAGGCTGTAAGATTTTGTCCCAAACAGAACACAATGTGAATTATAACCAGTTGAACTACGTATGCACAGGCGTTTCTTGACATATATACAGAATGCAGCCCGCAATGAACACAAAGTTGCTGGAACATGTGGTAGACTGGTACTACAGAGTTTGTGTTCGCATGCAGGTAATATCCCTGAACTTCCTTTTCTTTAAATAAAACTTTAATAGAGATGATCTATCAGGCGACGAAATTGAGGTGTTCCAGACAATCACGGCCATTCTGGAGCCAGACCAGGCCAATTTTGTAATTGAAGACTTATGCGTCTGGTAATTAATGATTAATCTACCTTAACCGAGGGGTGCTGGTAGGTACCGATGGATATTGTGACCTTATTTGATGGCGATGTTAATATTATTCTCTGACTGTTTTAGTATTTACCATTCAAGCTTTTACCATATACCAGAGATTTACTACTGATCATGCACACATGGACCACCTGGGCTGAACAACACTTCAAACTTTATGGGTCCTGAATAGAACCACGTTTGCAAAACCTGGTATCATGGGAATGAAACGCAGAGTCTAATGTAAACTGATTCTCCAAATATTGTGGTGTCTGTTTTGTATCCTCCATATAAAAATACAATTGTTATAATACAATATTTATTTTAAACTCACATATTTTAAACTGGCCAACATATACGTAATGTGAGTCCTGGGGTAACATTCCAGGATAGTTCTTGTGGCGCTATTTTGAATGCGTTTCAACTTGGTGGGGTCTGTATTACACAGGCCAGAGCTCCAAACAGTACTGCAATAATCTATGTGGGGAAGGATTAATGTATTACAAAAGTGATATGAACACTGATAGGAATAATTTAGTTGCTTCGGTAAAAATACCAAGAGCTTGCTTTATAAACGTTATCAAATTGCTCAAAGAAAGTCAGATGTAAGTCAAGAATGATTATTGACAGGAATTTACATGGTTGATTTTGTTATTGCGACGAGTTAAATTCAAATTCTGACGAAGAATCCTCTGGTTTTTTTTGTGTTTGTTTGGTTTTTTTTTTTTTTTGTGTTTGTTTGGGTTTTTTTTGTTTTTTTATGGGGTTTTCTTTGTTTTTTGTTTTATTTTTTGTTTTTTGTTTTGCTAATAAGCATACTGCAGGTTTTTTCTGTGGACACAAAGCTCGTTAGCTTTCAACCATGTTGCAACACAGGACAAATCATGGTTCAAAACTTGAGATACAATGGTGATATCTGTGGTGGCAAAATAAAACAATATATCATCTGTACATAAACTTACTGAGGAGTGGTCTAAAGAGCATAAAAACAAAAAGTCCTTACATTTATATGGTGCCAAAATTTAGAATGAAATTCCTCAGCACATTTGTGATGTGAGCTCTCTGTTCAGTTTTAAAAAGAATATTTTAACTCATATGTTACGAGTGTAGATCACTTCTGATCTTTTAGGATGGGACCGTTCAATTCTGGCCCCGTCTTAAATTAGTCAGAGAAGAGAAAGTAACATCAGGCAGTTTAAACAGCCTAAGGCCTTTTTCTTTTTCTTCCCTCTTCTTATCTTCTCATGACCTTACATGTATAATTGCGCCAAAATTTTCTTCAACACAGTTTTAATGACATATTTTTGCAAATCTGCTGTATTTTTATCCGTTTTATATGTTTATGGGCCTCCATGCCTAAACAGAATTTTATTCTGAAGATGGATTGCCAATAAAACCTTGAAATCTTACATGTTCACAACCTGATTGTAATTTTTCCACAAAAAATGTACCCCGAGTACCAATTAATATATATATATATATATATATATAAATATATATATATATATATATATATATATATATATATATATATATATATATATATATATATATATATATACTGTAACTAGGTGTAATTCATAATTGAAGCTTTCCGCCAAGTGTGCATCCATGTTATTTTACAGTGAGAAGGATTATTCACAAGGTAACATATTATATATAACCATTTGTACGTCCGCAACTAATTAGGAGGTAGCTTTTGCTCTCCCTTTTCCTCAATTACCATATGTTGGAGCAAAGAAGTATTTCCTGTTGACTTTGTTCGCAGCTAAAACTAAAAATTGTGTGTACACAATGTTTATAAACATTCAATACATGACATTATGTATAGAGGTTGTGCAACAAGCTGCTTTGTGTCCACATCAATTTTAGGCATTAAAGACTAAAATCCCTAAATAGAGATATTTGTTGACGCGAGATACATGCAGCAAAGTAAGAAAATTTAACATGCAAGTGAATGGGTGTCCCCCACAGTCTCATTCTGGTTTCTCCTACTAGAGGTCAGTAGTGTTCCAAATATGACAGGGACTTTTGAATAGGGTGTATAGGACTACCCGAAAGCAACAAGTTCACTCTCTTTCTCTTTTAGTCCCATTGTTTGTGCTAATTCCCTCTTTGCTTAATTTACATATACACATTCTGTTGTTTCAATTTACGCCAAAAATATTGATGCTTAGCCCCTGACGATATCGCTGAACACACTTGTCACACTACCTTCATAAAGATTTTATTTTTTAAATGCATCAATTATCACAAGTTAAAAAGCTTTGAAACCAAATTTGATACATTTGGGTGGAAAACCTGAAAAGCCATTATAATACTTAACAGGAATTATATAGAGGCTGACAAAAACAACGACTTAACTTTCCTAAAAACAAATACAACAGCAACTTTTAAAGTAAACAGTTTTCATGTCAATTCATCACCCAATAATATTCATATTTCCAATCACATTGAAACACCAATGTTTAGTGTAATAGATAATGTGGTTTTCTTTGAACCAGATACGACTGATTTCGAAACAACATTTCTTACCACCCAGTTGGGCCACTTGCCAGTGGGCATATGTCGAATCCAGTTGTAGACTAAATTTTTTATGCAGATGCCACCACATGACTTGTTCAATGATATAAGCTCAAAGTTGAATGGTAGATCTGCTCCCCAGTCATAGTATTTCACTACATTTTCTGCTTTGTCCATCACCTCCGCAACCATAAGTCTGCAAAACAATCGTTCTGTATGGATTCCATGCATTGCGTTTGACAACACGAAGATATTTGACTTGGTCTGCATCATTACTCGTAACAATGAATAAACAAATGAAGCAAAGGGATAAATAAAAACAAAAACGCACAGAGCAGCAAAGAAAGGAGGCAAAAATATGAAACACTAATGGAATAAATGCGTAAATAAACAAATTAATACGCAGATACAGTAAAGTAAATAGCTATGTATCAAATGTGCATACACATGAAAGAAATAAAAAGTAAATACAAAGATATCGAGACAAACAAGTGATAGAAAGATAGTTAGACAGACAATCAGACAGACGGACGGACGGACGGACAGACAGACAGACAGACAGACAGACAGACAGACAGACAGACAGACAGACAGACAGACAGACAGATAGATAGATAGATAGATAGATAGATAGATAGATAGATAGATAGATAGATAGATAGATAGATAGATGCTTCCATCTATTGCTATGCTGGTTAGCACCGAAAAAAAAAACCAACACTTTTTCAACACAACACAAGCACTCCCAAGGCCCAATTTACGAGATACTCTCTCTTGAAGACTCCCTTTTGAAAAAGCAGGGTCTTAAAGACATCTACGTTTTGCTTGCCCATGGTGGCTCCCGAAGATCCCGCCCGCTTTTCTTTTCTTTATTCAATTCCTGCTGGGTATACATTTCATACTCCAACCGGAGCCTCCCCATCACATTTTCTAGGGAGTGCCCCCCAACTTATGTTTTTTTTCTATTTGTCATATTTGAAGTCATCCTGTTCGTCACTCTCCATGACAAAAAATATCAAGCTTGAGCTATTGTAATTTGTGTTTATGGTTGGCGTGATACTCAACAACTAAAAAGGAAACGTTTTAAGCTAGGTGCCATCTTTTGGTCTTCTGTGAAGGAAAAAGCCCAGTATACTGATAGAGTGAAGTCTTCTGGAATAGTACAGTTGTTTTCATGGCTGTTAATCAGAATGATTCGAGATTCACATTTTTACAGGGTGTTCAGAGACCCACCTCCCCGCCGGATATTTTGCTGACTATAATTTTCAAGAGTGTCAAGAAGGTATGGTCCAGCTTTTGATGTTCAAGTGAAAGGTAAATTTACATGTAAATTCCATCAAATTTACACAGATGTAAAAAAACAATGGATGGCAATATGTCCACTCAGTACATAATTTTAATGTACTTTTGGACCTTAGCTCAGTATCTTTTATCAAGCATAAAATAATTTGCCAGTGCTATATATTTGGACCAACTAGATTCCCTGTATGAAATTACAAAATCTAAAAGCATACATATTTGGTCACCAATATGGAATATTGATCATTTATGTTGGTGTTGAATAGAATAAATGTGTATAGGCCAAGTAGCTTGTGTCACTTGTGTGAGCGAAAATAAGAAGGCACTAGTGCGATTTTCATATCTTTCATCAAAAATTGTTGGAAAACAATCTATGACTACAATACCCTTATTCATATGTGAATTGTTTATTGAATTCTGAACAGATTTTTCCATAAATTTGTGTTAATGTAATTGGCATACATCAATTATTGACCACAGCAGTGGTTAGATTGGCATGAGAAATTGTAATTTGAATTTAATGAAACAAAATCACAGTCATTCCGGGATAATCTGATGAAAAGTCAAGTGATTTACATTTCAATCCATTTATATTAGACGAGCTTTAAATCAGATAATAGCATTAAGATTACCAACGTGTGGCTCCCATTAGAGCAATTGGCTGCAGCCGGTGCTGTAAGGGAAGCCACACGTTGCACTAGCCACTCCAAATTTACAATGAAACTGGCTGGTAAACCCTTTCGAAGCGCAGTGAAAAACACAGATTAATATTATTCTACAAAATGATCCATGGCCAGGCACCTTCATACATGTACCTGTGTAATTTAATTCCTGCAAATGTATCATCCAGGAATCAATACAACATTAGATCCAAAAATAACTTAACTGAACCCAAATGCAGACTCAATCTGTTTAAAAAATCTTTTATACCCTTCACTATTCGACAATGGAACATGCTTCCACGTGCTGTTCCAAACTCAGAAGACGTAAAATTATTTCAACGTAAACTTGACAGTGACATCCAAAAAACCAATGAATTATTTTACACAAGGAAGAGGAGATTAAACATTTTACATGCTCGAATCAGGATGGGTTGCAGCCAGTTGAACCGCAACATGCACAAAATTGGTTTAATTAGTTCCACTGCATGAACATGTGGTGCTCCTTCCGAAACTTCTTTCCACTTTTTCTTTGAATGTCCGAATATCACCGCACATAGGAGTTCTCTACAGTCAGTAGTAATACCCCTGGCTTCTTTCACTTTAAATACCTTACTATATGGAAGCAAACGTTGTTCAAAAACAAACAACAAAATTATCTTTGAATCGGCACAAAATTTTATCCTTCTGTCAGGCATATTTAAACTTCCGTAAATTAAATTGAATTAAATCAAAATCATAAAAGACATTATCATTGTCTTTGTTTGCATATGTATCTGTGTACATGGACATGAATATATATATATATATATATATATATATATATATATATATATATATATACATACATACAGATGCACATGCATCTGTATTAGGGTATATGTGCTCCAACCTGTACACGTATATATATATTTTTCACCGAAGATTAGCTGGAAGTCCCCTGTCTGTTCCGTAAATATCGTGGGTCTATACCTTCTAAGTGTTGTGCCTGCGTCATTGTACCGCCCTGTGTCTCGTAGTCTTTGTTTTTCCCTTTTTTTTCTCTCTCTCTCTCTCTCTCTCTGTCTGTCTGTCTCTGTCTGTCTGTCTGTCTGTCTCTCTCTCTCTCTCTCTCTCTCTCTCTCTCTCTCTATATATATATACATTTTACTCATCTGCATATCTAGCGTAGTTGTACTTAATGATATTGCAACGTTTGTTATCCGCTGTAGTTCTGTGTCTAACTGAGTGACCTTTACATATTTGTGCAACTACTTTGCTTATTGACAACAATTCGTACTTGTTTACAAATTTTTTAATTTTTATAACACGAGAGGGATTAATATAAGTATTGCCTTTTTACTAATTGTATTTTTTTGAAACAAAATATGTTTAAACCAACATTTTTAACTTCCTGTATCATTTGCTAGTCAGACAAAGTGGTAACGGAGTGGTAATTTGCAAAATCATTTTAAATTACCCTCATTAAAGCACAAGAACATATGTTTGGCACTCATCAGACAGACAGATAAACTAAGCAAAACAAACAGTAAATAAACAACTAAATTCGGCAAGGAAACAAACATAAAAAGGCAATCTCGGCACATAAAAATAACGTTCGCGTCCAGTGACTGAATGCATGCTTAATCGGATAAAGTAAATTCCTAATATTTTATGCATCCCGTTCTCTGGCTAGGTTTTCATCTCTATGAAAATAAAGGTACCTCCAAAAAGACTCAAACCTGAAAATAGACCTACATGTATTTATTATGTTCATTTCCATAGTCGTCAAACAATTTGCGCCACTCCAACATGGTCTCCCGTATCTCCGGCAGATTGGTCGTATGTATATGATCGTAGTACTCGTGCTGGTTCTGCAATAGTTGAAAAATGAGTCTCAATGTGGTGCTGGGTAATAATTATGTTTTTCATTTGTACATTGCCAGTCCTCTACTAAAAGTTCACTATTCATCAGTGGTGCGCGAATATCAATAATATACATGTATTGTCACTGGTCATATAAATTTCTGTTGTTAATGATATACTAAACTGTACCATAGTTTTGACATACAACTTTTGGTTACATACCGATATACTACACTTTAGTTACATACCGATACACTACACTTCCATTTTTTTGGTCAAATAGTTCTGAGTTTTGTGAATGCAAACACATTATTTTACCAGAGAATCACGTTTATTTCGCAGTCGTAACCATATAATTCTAACTAGCCTATTTATTACTCAAACGTGTTGCATCCATCAAAGAGTGTCCATGAAAATACGGCCATCGATACTTTTTGTTCTCTGACTATTAATTTCAAAATATTATCAGTGTGAATAGACCCAAGTATTTGTACCAAAAACTGGTTGGGCCAACAACATTAACTCCATAGCTTTATAGCTTCAAAACGGGATTCACAGACATTAGTGGCGTATAAAAATGTTTCGAGTTCCGTTGTAGGCTTGTTTGTTTCGTGTTCATGAGTACAAATGGAAGATAAATACAGGAAGCATCCAGTATGCGTTGGAAATATTTAGCGTACACAATGTCGAAGCTGAGGGCAAAAAATATATGAAAACGTTTTTAACCTTACGCACATTCAGGGGCAACAGATGCAACACATACTTAGTGCTTTCCACATATGTAGTTACAGGGGCACGTATGATCAGTGCTTTCACTTATTGTATATTTAAAGCACGATAGCAAACCACATGAAGACATGACCTTTCAGCAAATATTTATTATTAAGCAGTATTAGAAGTTTTTAGTACATGCTGCGGATGGTTCTGCAACCACAAACTTTGTACTCTTACTAATGTTGGGGGATGTGCATCCAAACCTGGGCAATACTGATTCGTTTGGAGATATACAATATATGTAAATATGTGTCTCTGAAGTCTCTGGCAAGATACGCTATTGTGTATAAAATCCTCCAAATCCTCCTTAGCGCCATACTTGATCTAATAACTATTTCTGAGGCCTTTTCTATCACCACTTAAGGCTAACAACGATCTTAATATCCCAGGATGTCATCCAATAATGAGAAGGGACCGTACAAGCGGGCATGGTGGAGGTGTTGCACTTCATGCATCACGCGCTTTTGGTGTTAAACGACGCACTGACCTTGAGAGTCGAGCCTTTGAACTTATGTGGACGGACGTTCATCTTCATGACAATATATTTCTATTACCAGTTGTTTATAGGCCTCCTAGTTCTGAATCATCATTTTGGGACCACCTTCAAAAGATTTACTCCCAGATATTACCCAATCATTGGATGCAATAGAAGGTATCGACCCATTTGAGCTCCCGGACATAAAATATTTTACCAGTTTATACCTTATTTTAACTTTGAATACATAGGTTGACACAGAAAAAGACTCGGCATCTTTTCACCTCCAAAAAGCTGTACATGCGGAACAACAACAAAAGTTCAAAATTTGAGATAAGCTTTTTACATATATAGGGTATTCTATAGTTTACCACTAATTTGCTGTGTGAATATTGTAGCCAGGAAACACTACTACAGTGCTACAGAATTAATCTTTATATGGCTTGCTTTCCACAAATATATAATTTATGAAAATTTTGGAGTCTTCTTAGAGAGTTATCAAAAAAAACGTGTCCTTCATCACTAAAGCCACTGCTAACTTGGCGTATATCCTTAAGTTATGTAAGAAAGGCCTTTGAGCAAGCAGTTTTCAAGACGTTCTACGAGATAATTGTGTACTATCTGAAAAATAGTCAGACTTTTTACCGGGAGATTCAACATTAAATCAGCTGGTTTATCTTTCTCATGAGTTTGCGGAGCTGTTGACCTTCAGAATTAGGTTTGGGTGGTAATTTGCGAATATCACCACGGCCTTCGATAGGGTGCATCACCTGGGCCTAATTCAGAAATTAAAGAACGCAGAAATTCAACGTTCCTTGCTTCTGTGGTTTGAAAATTATCTCGATGCGCGCTCATTCGAGGTCAGGCCTTGTTTTGGGGAACATCACTGCAGGTATCCAACAAAGTTCAGTGTTAGGGTCCTTGCTCTTTCTAATCTAATCCATGTAAACGATGTTGTTGAAATTGTGAAATCAGAAATATGTCTTTCTGCTGATGACATAACTTTGTACATTACAGTTAATAATCCAACAGAAGCAGCTTAGATACTAAATCATGATCTTGATTCCATAACACGATGTTCCAATCAGTGGTTTGTCTCTTTCAACTCGCAAAAAAACCCCAAAACACTGATAGTCAGCAATGAAAATTCTCAAGACCATCCTTGCTTAAAAATTAATTACAACCTTTGAAAATGTAAATTTGCATAAACATTTAGCTCTTGGTTTTCCAAATATCTTTCCTGGTCAAAACACGTAAACCAAATTGTTGCGAAATCCAAAAAGTTAGTTGGTGTACTAAAATGTTTACAGTATAGGTTCAACATACGACCCTTAGAATTCTCATACTTCTCCTTTGTACTTCCCAGCCTAGAGTCTGCGAGTATGGTTTGGGATGGATGCACACAAACTGATTACGACAAATTAAAATCGGTTAAGCTGGCCGCAGCACAGGTGGTAACAGGAGCACTTGCTCACACAAGTGTGCAGCATATTTATGTCGAGACGGGATGGGAGACTTTGGGCGAACGTAGTCAAAATCAGCATCAGTATTTATGTTTAAAATGATAAATGGCCTTGCTCCTGGTTATCTCAATAAATTATTACCTGGAACAGTTTGGACACGGACAAACCAATAATGTACTTTTCATACACATACTAATGTACTTTTTAATTCAATCTTTTCATCAACTTTACGTGAATGGAACTTACTACCTTAGTCAGTGAAGAAGCATGAACATTTAGAGGAGCTTAAAAGGGAACTTAAATAAGTAAACCAAAATGTAACGAGTTGTGTGTTATTACGGTGATAGGAAAATTGCTGATATCCCTGACAGGATGAGAATGGGCTGCATCTAGCTTAATGACAATATTTTTTAGAATTGACATTTTTGAATATCATCATGCACATGTGGAGCAGAAATAGAGAACACTCGTAAATTTTTCTTCGAATGTAGTAGATATACTTTACCAAGAAATAAATGTCAGACTAAAATAATACCTTATGCAAGTTTTAACTCTCACACGTTTCAATTTGGAATTGAGGGAAAGAAATAAAATGAGGCAATTTTTCAAGCAGTACATCAAGAAGTCTGGAAGATTTGGAGTATGAATTTAGGAACTTCTATTAGGCTAATGGAAGTAATTGTAATCTCACAACACATCACACACGCTCCCTCCCCTACCTATTGTGAAATTTTTACTTTACAGAAGCCGGTCGTCATGCCTGACACTTTGACCCGATTCCAAAGGTTATAAAGCCATTGCAATGTGTTTTAGTATTTCAGTGGTAACTCCAGCATTGTTCGCAATTATATTCAATGTCAAAGTCAGAATACTTTTACTTCATCGGTGTAACTTTTTTACAGACCATGAAGACTAACCTATGCCAAAGACGAAATAGATGATAGCTGTGTCCCTACTTGTGATCTTTAAAACCTAATTTTATATAGACCTTAATTGGTCCTGTCTATATATTTTTACGCAATATTCGCTGAATACGTGGAATTTTCCATATAAGGAATAGAACAAGCACCATACAAAGTAAACCAATAGACAAAATCAACAAAGTTTCCTCCTTATATGCATTTTGAAACTATGTTAATTTGTCAAAGGATAAGCAAGTAACACACTTATACATACCCACAAAATGAATCACATAAAGTTTCTGCGACCTGTCGTTTTTTTCTGTGTACTTTGAATGAGCTTTTGTCTCTCATGCATCACAAAATTTGAGCAGTTCAGAAAAAAGTGATACTTACAGCACCCGAAATGTGATTATCGGCATTATTTTGGGAGAAAACAAATAAAACTGTCCTGCTAATACTTACAGGTGTAACATCAGGTAAATAGGAAGGAGGCTCGTTCTGCCTGAGGTCTTGGGATTCGAAAAGATGACGTATCGCGTCGATGCGGAACCCATCCACTCCCTTGTCCAACCAAAACTTGTACACCTTCTGCAAATCATTGACAGACATATGCAAATGGTCATTCGTGTTCAAGAAATATTTTTGAAAAGCCATGTTCCTTCATAACAGGAGCATGGTTACCATGGTATCAAGGCGGTAGCACCACCTTTAATCGTTACATATGCCGTGTGTAAATGGTGACGTGCATGTTTGAATAAGGTAAGTCAATGATAAAGATGGTGACTTAATCATTTAGGATTTTTTATTTGTCCTCTCTCACTCTCTGTCTCCCTCTCTCTCTCTTCTCTCTCTCTCTCTCTATATATATATATAAACTAGGCAAAATTAATAACCCTCCGCTTAAATAATTTAATGGTGTACCCATACTTTTTTAGGTAATTTAAAGATACGCACATGTATGTGTAGCATAATCCTTTGATTACATCATGTGTAAAGATGAGCAGAGTTGGAGCCCATGCTTGACTGCACATGGGCTGAATATGACACAAAGTCAAAAAGTGCACTTCGCAGAAAGGATCATGTGTGGTCTTTCCTGTCCCTGTTAGGACCCTCCTGACCATTGATTTTTCTCACCATACCTGTGTAATATGGCCAGAAACTGTGCCAATCATGGGTATAAAGGCATGGAGTTTTTCTGTCAGTTATGGATTTGCCATCACTGGTCAAACTGTGAACATCACCATGCCAAGGCTATCCAAAATTGACAGGGCAAGAGCCATAGGTCGCATTGAAGCCGGTGAAAGTTGCAGAGCTGTCGCATGGGCAATGGGTGTGAACCACATATCCATCAATGAGTTGTTGAGAAAATACCCAAACACAAATGATGTTGCTGATTTACCATGCCCGGGAAGGCCAAAGCTGACCAGCAGGCAACAAGACCGTTTCATCGTCAATGCAGCACTGAGGAGTAGGAGCCGCACAGGTCCTGATATTCAGAGCCAGCTGGAGAGAGCCAATCCTCACCAAAGATGCATGTCCACCCAGACTGTTCGTAACAGGCTGCATGCTGCTGGTTTAAGGTCCCGGAGCATGGCGAAAAAGCCGCTTCTCACCCCACGTCACAAGGTTTCTCGGTTGCAGAGGACAATACAACATGCCCGTACAACACATGCAGGATGGAGCAATGTTCTCTTCACTGATGAGGGTCGCTTTTCCCTCCACAGAAGTGATGAACGTGTTCGTGCATGGAGACGGCGAGGGGAGAGACACGCTGCTTGTTGTGTTCAGCCCACAGTTGCATCATGGTGTGGGCGGGCATCTCTGCTAATGGCAAGACAGACCTCGTCATCATGGCAGGAACAATGACAAGCAGACGGTACATAACGGATGTCCTGGAGCCCCATGTTATTTCATATGCGGGTGCCATTTGAGACAACATCATGCTGATGCACGACAATGCCAGGCCACATGTTTCAGCTGTGGTTTGTGATTACCTGGATAGTGAGAGTGTTGAGGTGATGAATGGCCAGCATGCTGAACTGACCTCAACCCGATTGAGCACCTGTGGAGCCATATGAAAAGAAATGTGTACCAGAAGATGGGTCCTAACTCACACTTCGCAAATCTATGGCGTTATCGTCTGGAGGAGTGGGGCAGTATACCTCAGGCACTTGTGAGAAAGCTCGTCTACAGCATGCGAAAACGCTGCCAACAGTGCATTGACAACCATGGTGGCTACACATCCTATTGAATGGACATTTAAAGGTGCTTTATGTGACACAGTGATGAGTCAATTTCTGCTCTATTGAACTCAGAAAATGCCTTAACTTTAAGTACAGTCTGTGATAACTTTTGATGCAACCAAGCACCATCTGTGATAACTTCTGATGGGACTCTGCACTCAGTTCATATGCATGTTTGATCGCTCTACAGGTACTCTTGCTAACTTGTGATTCAGACTTTGTCTGCTAATTGACACTGTGCAATGAAGCATAACTTCATTTGATCAGAATTTCGTCTACAGATCTACTCTAAAGTGTATACAGAATAAAAGAAACATTGAATATATTCAAGGTATGTGTGTGTTTTTTTTACATAACAATTGCTTTTAGTGGAGGTTTATTAATTTTGCCTAGTTTATATAGCTATATTGTTGTTGTTGCATTGCGCAATCGTGTGATGCCTTTTGTCCAATTATGTTAATGTGGAAATAGTAAATTGAACAGTGGCCGAGGCATCATCTCCTGCAACAGGCACCCTGTAAACCAACCACGAGTTGTGCCTATCATGCGTCTGTACACATGCTGCAAATACACGGCAAGCTCAGATTACCAGCTTTTTGCGGTTTTCCAATCACAAAGTATGACCTATTTCAGAAACACTGTTAAATATAAAACACAGTTCGAAGAGGTTAGGGGCAGCTGTTTTGTGTTCACAAAGTAAATACTTCTAATAGAGACAAAAGTATACATACTTCCCAGTCCTGTTTGAGGCAAATCCATCTAGGCACGCGTCTTGGAGAAGTGCACACACACACACACACACACACACACACACACACACACACACACACACACACACACACACACACACACACACACACACACACACACAAAACACACACACACACACACACACACACACACATATATATATATATATATATATATATATATATATATATATATATATATATATATATCAAGACTTAATATGATGATAATAGTTGTAAGAATCACACCCGAAACTATTGAACAGATTGAGATCTGGGCGTACCAAGAAGTGTTCTTGTGCACTTTTGACGGAACCGGACAAATAATATCTCAATGAATATTTTCGTATTGTACACACTAAGTGGAAACTCACTCAAGGTTCCCATCTTACCAACTTGAAAACGGATCCAGACAAAGACTTCCTAACCTACTCATGTATACTTTAACAACCGAGTCCCTACATGTGCCATGCTTGCACATCAGATTAATCGTTACCAAATGTCAACTACTTTTAATATAAAAACAACAGCAGTACCAGTCAGTAGACGAATAAGGAAGATACCAAGTTAAGGTATATTCCTACCGGGGCTGAAGGAAATGCACCTTAAATGGCAGTGCAACTTAATTGGTGCACAAAGTAAGGCATATGAGTATCTATTATGCCCCTCTTCAATTGTTAAGCAAAAGGTCAAGCGATTTCAGGGAAAGTTCTTTAAGATCCCCCCTCCCCACTCCAGATAATAATAATAATAATAATAATAATAATAATAATAATAATGATGATGATGATGATGATGATGATGATGATGATGATGATGATGATGATGATGATGATGATGATGATGATAAACAATCGAAAAAATGGACAGGACATACAGCCAGACAGACAGAGAAACATAGATAGATAGATAGATAGATAGATAGATAGATAGATAGATAGATAGATAGATAGATAGATAGATAGATAGATAGATAGATAGATAGATAGATAGATAGATAGATAGATAGATAGATAGATAGATAGATAGATAGATAGATAGATAGATAGATAGATAGATAGATAGATAGATAGATAGATAGATAGATAGATAGATAGATAGATAGATAGATAGATCGTAACCCTCTTAAAAGTCCGCAGAGGCTTACCCAAGGCATACCCCATCAAACTGGAGGTTGACCAAGCCTTTATTGGGTGATGCATTCATAGACAAAAATTATTCGAGTCTTTAATCAGGCGAACCATACTCTGCAAGTTGTTTGCCTCCCCACGCCCCTGGTCAACTGGGTTATTTTGTATATATACCCTACGGTCCATTAAGAAAGAAAAAAAGAACTATATATCGCTTGTAACATTTTATATCACTACATTACACCAGATTTTGTAAAACTCATGCCGCGTGTCTGAATATGAAATTTAAACAACCAAGGAAAGCGGTCGACCATAATATAATGGCGGATTGATTTTGAACCGTCGATTCAGCAAAAAATCTTAACGAAAAGTCACTTTGCTCATAATTTTACATGGAATTAATTTGGTGGACAGGAGAACTGAAAAACCACGTTGCCTTGGAATGTTGTGCCAGCAAACACTCCAAAGTATGTACCTGGAGCGCGACTGACTGAGGGCCGTCAGATTGGCCCCATCACTGACGGCAGCACTGTCTCAAGGAACGGGGCGATAGCTACCTACAACGCCACCTGGGACTAACGATGAAGATACAGCGGGCTTTTTGCCTGGGGAGTGTTTTAACAGATGTTAAAGGTCTCTGAAAAGAAGAATTTCCTTGAGAATACTGCACATGGCCTGCTGTTGATTTCTAGTTGTAGTTGTATACTTGTTAACGGGCTACACATTTTTGTGCCTGACCAGCTGGAATGTATGGCAAAAAGTAGTTCCACTCATGGGATATGGTAAACAATATCGCATGGGCCATACCTCATGGATTTTCAATTTGATATGGTACAAAGTGTTGGATAAAGATACGTGCATCTGCATTACCATTCCTAATCAATAATGATAATGCATGTGATTGATAATCATCACCATCATCAATATAACCAAATATCGTAATGAATCATAACATGATAATAATGCAGCTTGTGAACAATTGTTTTTAAAATCGTAGCAGGAAAATTCTGACTTATTTCGTACGAACTCTGATTATCAGTTTTAGATAAGAAGGTACCACAAAACAGGAAAATTGTTGAATATAGGATAGAAACATTACAGCGTCACAGGTTAAGACGGTATGGTGTAGGAGTAGCCAAAAGTGACCATATGTAATTTCGAAGCATTTGCACAGAATTTATACATATTTTTACAAAAAGACACCGCCCCCCCCCAAAAAAAAAGAAGAAAGAAAGAAAGAAGCCAAATTCATTTTGAAGTGAAAATCATTAAAGCTTGACCAGTCCAAGCAAGTTACTAGAGGTCGGTTCAAGGTACACCCCCATCAAGTATTGCAACGATCTGGCCAATGGTTTTTAAGAAGTCTTATATGAGAATTGTGGCCCAGCGCGCGGACTCACAATGGAAAGCGAATCCTCTGCTCATACTGGAAAATTCAACTGAGCCCCCAAAAAACCGAAACATTCACATTAATTGACAAAAAGGTCACAGGGCCATATACAAAGCAATTTAAATTCTATGAGTGCCCAGACGTGTCCTCTTGTCCTCTCTGATCAATTGACCGTGAGGGAGGAAAGAAGATTTAAAAAGATATGAATCATTGGCACGAAACATATTGAATACCTGCCATACATACTTTTCAAAGGAACATCTTCACTAAATTTGAGGTGGATTAGGTTTACTTTGTTGTAAAAAATGCATGAATGAGCTATGTACAGTATCGTAGGTACAGATATCTTTACGTAGTTTCAAAAAGAGGTCAACAGTCATGAATGGGAACAGCGCCACCTAGTGTATAACTGTAGGGAATTGGGTCACGCTGCATAGCCATTTAATTTTTAGGGATTCCAGCATGTATTTTCGGAGACGTCGAACAAATGACGGTTCAGGGGCATACGTCTGGAGGTATCCCTTCAGTTTTTGATCAGTTGGCTAAGCAATTTCAGAAACAATTTGTGAACAATTTCAAAAGATGGAACAAAGTCCACAAAAATCCCAAAACTACGTAAGTTTGACAGATTGCATACTCCTGGACGTGACCAACCACGGATATATTCCCACAAAGTCTTATGTGAATGTGATATACGGCTTTGACCAGAATTACATGAATGTATATGTAAAAACAAATGGACTTTTGATTTATGAAGTTTAACCTCTCAGTGCGGATTTGATGGTAAATATTTGCTCCCCTGAACCATTACATTAATATGAAAGCCTGGGCGGTGCTTTAGATGACGTGCCCAATGGGCACAATGCTAATCAGTGCGGCAATCTGTACTTGGAGAATAAGGGTCTTGTGTTCTGTCGGTTGCTTTTTCAGCTAGACAACAGTATCTGCAGGTTCATTGTACTGATCTCCACTCCACGAATTCACCAGACATTCTCTCTGAGGTAACTTTGGTGAGCAGGGGTGTCCACGGGAACACGTGGATTTTATTATCCTTCAGATACAGCATGATGACATGAAAAATATGTGGCCGACTATTGCCTTGCTGGCAGAGTTAACCTGCAGCATGCCACTAGGGCCAACTGCAACAGAAAACTGGTTTATAAAAAGCTGGTCACGGAGTATGCGATTAACCCTGATAAGATAGGTTCTGCCTGATGTGATTGTGACTACATCATGACACGGCCTCTTCCGCATACTGCGTAATGGATACCTTCATGGATCATTCCAAAGCCGTGCGGTATTCCCTTACCCTGCCGTCCTGAAAATTCACCCAAGACGTGTGATTGCTACATCACACTGTCCAAAGTATGTTTAACCAACCAGCATGCCGCTCACACCACTATGCCCACGGGTACGAACTACAGACTTCAGTTTTGACAGAGGTCGCAACTAATGTTGCGAAGTTGCAGGCGTGACACCACTGATGCCAAAAAATCTTGGGTTAAACAACCGAAAGCAGTCTTTACATTTTTCGTAGAATAACTGAATTTCAGGACATAATGATTTTGCTCTGTGAAAACTCATGTGTGGACTTGTTTGTAATGGCTACAGTACATGAAATGGGAGTCACGATTTGTATTTGCAACTGAAATTCATATTTCATTCACACCATGGTAAACAAATGCATGCGTTCTTTATCTCTCTCTAACTCTCCTTATCTCTGTCTTTCTTTCTCTGTCCCTCTCGTTCCCTCTGTCTCTTGTAATGAATATTTAGCTTGCTTGAAGCAGATGAGGCAAATGCTACAAACCTCCATAGATCGTTTGACCTTTGGGTTTCTCCAGTTCAAATCTGGCTGCTCTTTGGTAAATTGATGCATGTAATATTGTTGCCTGTCTTCGTCCCATGTCCACATTGAACCTCCAAATACTGCAAGCTGGCAATAATAAAACTTCAGTAAACAAAAATCACATATAAATAAACGTACAAATCATCACACAAACATGTCAAAGAAAGTACGTTCAAATTTCAAAAGTTTTCTGTTACATCGTATTTGTTGTTATGACGGCGGGTGGGTGGGTGGGTGGGGGTGATAAGCTAGCATCTTTTGTGGGCTCGTCCTGAAGGCAAGCACCAATGTTTCGTCATTGACACTGTGCTGTTGAATATTCCTCTATTTTTCTGAAAAGTGTAATGTATCGTTGTTGACGAGAATAATACAAACAATCCTTATGGCACTGGATTAAATCTTCTCTAAAATGAAAAGTTCGGCATGACCTTTACTGAAAGTTCATCACTTCATTTACAGTACATATATATATATATATATATATATATATATATATATATATATATATATATATATATAAATGGGGCGCCATTTCTTGAATAATCGATATACATTTCTTCAAATATCTAATGGTGTCATATGCCTAATTTAACTTTTGGTTTCATGTATTTTTCGGTATCATAAAATATTTTATATGCTTAGATCAATTGTAATCTATATCAACAAATAAATTGCACTAGATTTATCTTAGATCGTAGACTTGAAAATATCCAACATCTGAATTGTCCCAGTGTTCCCTATAAGTATAAATTAAAGTAGAAAATATTTGTGATTCATTGGATGTGCCTACAACAGAAACCAATAAATTGAACCAGGAATGGCACCTCTGCCTGTAATCGGTTTTATGTTATCTAATATTTCAACTTTTTCAAATGCCTTTGATTAGCATTAATAAATATGTGTGTGTGTGGGGGGGGGGGGGGGGGGTCAACTGATGCGTTTACACCACAAACCTATAAAGTGAATTATGAGCGGCACTTTCACCTATTGAATCAGTTATTTTGAAGATACTGAAAGTTTAAACTTTTCAAGTGACCATACTTAGCATGAATAAATTACAATAGTATTCATAATGCTTTGTGGTTCATTGGATGCGCTAACATGAAAGAGCTTTGAACGGAACTTGGAATAGCTTTCTACGTATAGTAGTTTTAAAGTTTCAAAATGTCACTTTTTCAAGTAACCCTAACTAGCACATGTAAATCAAAATAGTAAAGTTTTTATTTGTGGCTCTTTGGATGCGCTAGCATGACAAACGTTTAGCTCGAACTTCGATTGAACATCTACGAGTAATAGTTTAGAAAGTTTTCAAAAATTAGACGTTTCAAATGCTCTATATTGGCATAGATTAAAATCCTACCATTTTTGTTTTTGTAGTTCATCTGATGTTCCGTAAATGGTAAAATATACACTCTTTTAAGATTGTGTTCAATTGTGATCAAATGAATCTTGAACAGAATCCTTTAAGTTTAAATTTCGCCTTAATTTTTAAAAGTTTAAAAATACGCCAAGCCTAATTGCCGTAAATAAGAATTTTGTAACGTTCAATTTTATTGGCAGGAGTGCACCTATATCAAAAACTAATAAACCGAGGTTGATATTGATTCCTCTATACAGAATGCATTTGACAACAGTTGAATGACAACATTCAACTGTTATGGTTGTTTGTTTTGGTTAGGAGAGGTCAATGTATTCATTGAGTGTGTACCAGGTCAATGAGTTGCCCTGCTTTTCTCACACTGAACAATGGAGTGGTTTGAAGTGGAGACCTACATACATGCACAGTAGTAAACAAGAGTAAAGTTCTGATGTGGTCTAAAAGATCACAGGGAAGCATGATGTGTGAGTAATTAGAAGATTGTAGAATACTGGTGAGAATTCTCAGCACCTCCTTTTATGACTGGTACAGGAGCATTCTGAGATCTGACAGAAGCTGTGTGTCTTCAAGCCAGTGGGACCGTGAACCATTGCTATTGCCAAGGAGATACTCATTTATACATTGTACATGTGGCGTGTGGACAGTGCCTTTGAGTGGACTGGTATATTAGATGTTTAATTGTACCACACTAGAACCAACTTGTAGCTCTGTGGAAACTGCACCTCTGTGGGATTCGGATCAGACTATTTGGCACCTACCATAGGACTTGGAACTGTGGGGCAGTACCTGTGGAGAATCTCTCACCAGGCACTAGGATTTATTTGTAGTTTGTGAATTATTGGAGCATCAGCATAGCTAAGTGTATAATTTTATCTACCTACCTTGAATTGGATTTTAATTGTTGATATATTGCTATTGTTAAAGTTATTTGATAATTGTCATTCTCTGTTGAGTTCCACTACGATATAGTATATTCTGAAAGTGGTCATCGTAACATACATTTAAACTACGGAAGTATGCCTGATTGGCATAAATGCAAATTTCAGGGATTTGGGCGGTTTTTTTTATTAGATGCACGAATTAAAGTTGGATTGACACCTCTACTTGTAATACTTTTGAAAAATATGCTGCATAAGCAAATCATTATGTGTGCTCTGAAATGTAGGATAGTACTGTTAGGTGTCCTGTGACTGCACTGAATGGCGGGAGAATTGCCAACTTGTAATCTTGCATATCTTCAAAAATATAACATATAGAAGTGTAATATCAATGGCTATTGGTGCATATATGAATGTGGCAGAGCATCTAATAAAGGATATAATCCTGTAGCACTGAAAATCATGCCAACTAGAGATAATTCGCATTTAAACTTCATTAAAAAGTTACACACACAATCCAATGGTATATTCATACAGTACGTCTACACAGTGGGGACCCTTTGGGACCAAGGAAAAAAGGACCAATGTAGAAACGTGCCCAATCCAGAGAGCATCAGTTCTAATGGGTAGTGTGGACAAGTATACATGTATGTATTTAAATTAACATTAATCGTCTTACATTCATAATATCATTATCCGGAGGGATAAAACTACATATAATGCATAATTGTCTTTGTTCTCTTATCACGAAATAAAAAACAAAACAAAACAAAAAACACAAACCCCCCCCCCAAAAAAAAACCAAAAAAAACCCAAAAAACCAAAACCAAAACCAAAACAAAAACAAAAAACAGAAAAAAAAGCAAGAAAAAAAACAAAAAAAAAAAAAAAAAACAAAAAACAAAAAAAAAAAAACAAAAACAAAAAAAAAAAAAAAAAACAAAACAAAAACAAAAACAAACAAACAAACAAACAAACAAACAAAAAAACCCAAAAAACAAATAAACGAAAACAAAACAAAAAAAAAACTAGCAACAAAAACATCAACAGCAACACAAACACACACACAATAAAACAACAACAACTACGAAGAACATGTTTCATGTCAATAGCCACAAGAGATAAAAAAAACCTTTGTATTATCCCATTGCGTGCTGAAACGATGCACTGAAATAACGTTTATACACAGACACAAATTACTCCATATTCCAGATCTGTAGATATGAAATCCAGAAAGTTGTCAAAACAATCATCGTCCAATAAAAAGCGTTGTTATTCGTTAATTGATCAAACCGACTCAGCATTAAGTACTATTAGTGTTGGAGATTATCTCGTTTCAGGCTTTTATCCAATAAACCAATGGTTTCTTGGGATCGAGGACTGGCTCAGTTGGCCCCATGCTCAATGCTTTAGTCCCAGCATAGACACGAAATTTGCACCATTGTGAATAGGCCGCTCAGTAACTTTGGTCTCAGCGATCTGTTCATCATGAACAGTAAAAAATTATCTATATTCTGATGAGAAACTTATACTTTCATTGCACAGTCATGAGAGTTTTTTATCATTTGGTACAAGATCTAAGCCTTTCAAATCGGACAGTTAATTGTGGTGCCGATTGTAGGTTGTCTTGGAGACAGTTTTTGGTAGTACAAACTGATCTATAATCAATGCAAAATGGTCGCATAACAGTATAGAGATAGCTTCATGATAATAGTAACTGGGCCTTTGGGGGCTGCACAGAGGAGGGTTGATTTGTATTGGGGGGGGGTGCATTTGGCATAAATTGAAATGCATCAATCTTTGTTTCAATCTCATGGGGTTTTCTCTGGTACAAGCCCATATATCGAGCCTGACCCTCCCCCCCCCCCCCCCCCGCCGTGAAGGATAGATTTGAGGATATTTATTCATAAAATTTTGATGTGTACCTAATAAGCATGAGTTAAAGTTTAAAAACTATTGTTTGTAGTCCATTGGATACATATACAGAAGAACCTATGAATTAATGGTTGAATAGTTTTGAAGATATTTAATTTTAAAATGTAGAAGCACCCATTACTAGCATAAATTTACATTTTACAATTGCGGTAATGTATCCAACAGATAAGCAGTCTCAACAAATATACCAGTAGAACAGCATTTGGGCTTCTATGTTGAAAACTTTGTAAACTTGAAGCGATGGAAATTTTTGAATGACCATAATTTGCATAGTTTTCAACCATATGACTATTTTGGACAAGATGCGAAACTTTACTTCACGTGTTCTACCCACGCCAAATCTAAATTTCTGCCTCTCCTGGTACCTGAGCTCACAAAGACACAAAAGAAAGAAAGGTATTGAAAATAACAATATGTCTGTGTTCACGTGCATACATAATAGTGTAAAGGAAAAGTTGCATACCCAATTATTTGGCGGTATCCGCGTGCCATTTGCAAGTTTTTTGCCAGGATGCCAAATATAGTAGTCTCGATACTTGTTAGTGGCTCCACCTTTCCGGCTTTGCTGAAACCATGGATGCTGATCGCTGGAGTGATTGGGTATGAAATCCATAATGATTTTCATGCCTGAAGGTAAACAGGGCATCATTTTATCCATATACTATGTATACGCCGAGCGTCAGCGGCAACCTTCACTGATCGCATGTTACAATCGAAAGCCGCCGTGGTTTAAAGTGTATACGTTTTGATCAACTAACAATTATCGAAAAGACAAAGCTACTTTAAATATAAACGAAGGCATGTAAAATGCACTGATTATTCTTGCAACTTGCAGACTATGTTTAATGCTTGTCCTCTGCTACATAACTGCACAAAATATGTCGGTACTCTTGAAACCAAAAGTATGTACAGTAAAACCTGTCTATTGCGGACACCTGTGGTTCTGGCAAAAGTGTCCGCAATAGACAGGTGTCCACAATAGGCAGGGGCTGAACTTTTGGGATCTCAGAGTACATTTGTATCAAAGGAGGCAAACTTGTGTAGACTGTCATAAAATATGCACATGTGTACCCATCTTATTCCATTTAATCATTAAAATGAAAAAACAAGAAAACTTAAAGTTAGATAACTTTATAACATTGCAACAACACAAATTTTAACCAGTCTAAATGGCTGAAATATATTTAACCAGTACATGTTCATGTATGAACATAATGTTAAGTTCGCGTTTGTTATATAAAGCCTTCTTGCACAATTGATCATACAGCATTTGCTCTCAGTTTTTTGTACATTATGCCCCTGACACTTTACTCAAACTCATCTTAACTTGGGGTTTTACAGTGTTTATCTTTTAAGGGAAAAATTGCGTATGTATGGGCTTACCAGGCTAAAGAAAGTTTGCGTAATTTCTTTCACTAGCAGAAAAGAAACAAACAACAAACATACCAAAGGGATATCCTATCCTTTGAGTACAGTATAACTGTATGTGCCATTGTTACAAATTGTGAATAACTTCACATGAGTCTCAGTGGGTCCTTTGTTTTAGGCTTAACGATTGATCTATGGAGCTTAATTGTTTGATAGAGAGACAGTTTGAGCAACCTCACTCAACAGTCCTGAGCACCAGTGCTCAGAGACACCTGGCATGTTTGTTGAGGCATATGCAGCCTAACTGCTTGGCTGAGTGACCTTAGTATGTGTTACAGGCCACTGAACAATGGATTAATTAGTCTTTGATACCAGCTTAACATGCACGGCATTGTTCAGGCATCACAGCTTGGAACATAACAAGTTGCAAAAAATGCATTGATATATTGTGTCCGCAATAGACAGGTTTTTTTTGCATTTGGTACCCCCAAAAGTGTCCGCAATACACAATAGACAGGTGTCCACTGTAGACAGGTGTCACCAATATGAAAATGACTTAAAAATATTCGGTCCTGGCCAAAACTGTCCGCATTAAGCAGGTGTCCACAGTAGACAAGTGTCCACAAGGACAGGTTTTACTGTAGTACCATGTGCATTGTCATTTGTTCATCCAAATTGTAATTATCCTACAGTTGTTATAAGTGCCATATAAAGCAATGATTTGCTGCACCCCGCAAGATAAAGTCCTTTTGTGTGAATTGATTGTAATTCGGTTAGAGTTTATGGTATGAAACCTGGAGATTGCTTATCCCTTGTTTTTAATGTATGGAGTCTATCTACAAAACCATCTCAGTATGTACAAAGTAACCTTTATTGCAAAGCAACTTTCATTTAAGCACCTAATTCCTGAACATGGAAACTGGTTTACAAGAGGTGGTACTACGGAAACTAATATTGGTACACACCGTGCGAGATATTGCATATGCAGTAAAATTTCACTAAACAGTGTATAAAACTTATAATAAAAACGTTCACACATTGTATAAAGTATCTTACCAGTACAGGTCATCATTGGTTATTCAAGAGTGGTTTCCACCAGAACTATAAAATGCCCACCTTGATATATTACTTTGCAAAATGATAGATTAGAGAAACACTTCACCTCCTTTGGTTGTGATCTGTAATAATCTAACGGCCATTGTATACGATTCACGTATGTGTAAAAAGAAAGCTGTTAAAAAAGGACCTGGGAAAAATATGGGTACCCAACATGTAATATACACCCTTGGAGAGGAAGCAACTCTAGATTTTTAAGACGGGTCCTACACCAATTGGGTATTTTAGGACCATGGTTACTGTAGTTGTTGAGAATCTCCTCTTGAGTAATCCCAGAATTTCTTTTCTTTGGCATTATTTTTGAAGAACAATAAGGCACTATATACGGAAATTATCAAACAAGGATGTAAGTGAAAACGTGTTTCAGATTCTACCTTCTGTGTCGCATTTAGGCTTGATCTTTACAGTGTATTTAAAGACACGACGAGTATTTTGAAAGTTCATGTACAGTAAATTCGAAGACGAACTTTATCTTAATGTTATATCGGGTAAAATACATTATATCGGAATGCAATTAAAGGATCCAAATATTCGCTTAAAAAGTGTAAAATAGAATGATTGATAATTTAGTCGAAAACATGACATTGATATACATTTAGTATATCTGCACAACACTCGTACCTACAAGAGAGGTGAACACACACAACATTAGTTAACCTACCTCGATCATGAATGTCTTGAACGAGCTTATCAAAATCTTCCATTGTGCCGAAAATTGGATCGATCTGCTTAAAATCGGATATGTCATACCCAAAATCCACCATGGGAGATTTGTAAATTGGACTCAGCCAGACAGCTCGGACTCCTAAGTAATCAAAGTGCTGCAATCGCTGGCGAATTCCTGTCGCGATAAAGGTAAAAAAAATGTAATCACTTTACATGTTCGGCACAAAAAGCAAAATTAAAATAAAAAGGATAAATCATTAAACTGAAATTCATATGGACTCGTATTCTGGGTCCCTCATCGCTACGAGCCTTTCATATGTAATATCGCAACACTCTTGTATTTGCAGCCTCAATACGGTGAGAGCTAATTATTTTATGTTGCTCCACCTGACTAAATACGGCGGCAATGAATACTATTACATTGTAAACAGAGTGAGTACTGTTACTGTTGCTTTGAAGTAATAAATGACCCCCCCGCAGCAAATTATCACTGTGTCTTGAAATAAAGCTCGACGGCAACATTTCCATAATGCTGTCGGGAATTGTTTGCCTTAAGGAAGCCCTTGTTGTGCCAGCCAATACACCAAAATTTGCAGAGGTCATAATGCCGCAATTGAAGAGACCGACCAAAAATGTATATACAATATAACAAAAGTCAAACGTTGTCTTTACAGGTGACCGCCATTTTTCTCTGAAAATGACAATACAAACCACCACAATTTGGTTTTAAAAACGTTGGGTGAACTTATTTCGATAGGCTTTAGTGGTGCGATGTTATGCGTGATGCACATATCATAATATAGTGGTGTGGGTGGTAGAAAGATTGTAAGGATTCCATACAATGATTTGACCACCGCCATTATAGCCATGAAAGGGAGTCAAAAGCGCCTACAATGGAAACGTTTGTAGCAGCGTCATATACTCGAATGCATAGCGCTGCTGGACGGTTTTGGTGTGTATGTTTAATTTGTGTGTTTGTATTTCGTTTTTATTGTTTTATTTTTTTGTTTTGTTTTGCCTTTTTGTTTTTGTTTTTTGTTTTGAGTTTTTTATGTTTTTTGCTTCTTTTTTGTTGTTTTTCTGTTTATATAGGGAGATTTATTAGATTGTTACTTGCGCATTTTTGGAACTTCGCATCAGACGTTCATTGAGTTTATTGCATGTATAAATCTGTGGATCAACAGTGAAATTGCGCTGTGCACAAGATATATTGAGATATAACACTTCTCATGTAATTGGGTATCTATACATTGCTTTGTTGACATAGTGTTTATTCAATTATCATTATTATTATTATTATTATTATTATTATTATTATTATTATTATTATTATTATTGTTATTATTATTATTATTATTATTATTATTATTATTATTATTATTATTATTATTATTATTGCCATCTATCTAAAAGTTGTGACGGTTTGCTGTATCACAGTATGTTGTTTCTTCAGGTATACTTTTTACGTGTTGATCAAAAGACAACATTTAGACTTTCTTCTTCAAATGTCACATATACTGGTACGTAATTCGTAACCCACACGAATCATTTACCTGATACACTTTCGATATTTTGTGGAATCCGTATCTGTAAGGCAAGGGTACAGTTGAACTGATCAAGAAACTTGAGCAGTACTCAAGACAGTCGCTGCACACGAGGGCTATTTACAGATCTTGATGCGGAACTCCGGCTTTCGTAGCCATTCAACTGCTTTCTGAACCTTTTATAATTAGTAGTTTAACTTTGATTTAATTGGAAACTGAACAGCAGTAACGCGAAGAGAGAGGCGAACTATCAGCGATCCTTTTACCCAAACGTTTCCATGGACGCAATAAATACCGAAATGACAGTGTCTGATTGAATACTGGAAATCAAGTACGATGAAAGTTGGTAGCAGGTTTCTAATAAGAAATACTGTAATGCAAAAAACAATAGATTCTTAAGAAATCAGTAGACTCGAAACAAATTTGCCTGCTTAACAGACTGTTGTTCCACGGGTCTGACTGCAGGTAGAGCGCCCACACTGTAACGATAACATAACTTAGTCTGACTGTCCAGGCAATTAAGAAATAATCTATACTGCGAAAAAAAAAGGACTAAGTCCTCATCGGATGTTCATGCAGAGTAGCCTGTAATCAACTAATGTGTGTTTTTACTGTTGATTAGCTTTGCAAAAGTGACTCAGTGCTTGAACATTTGGCAATATGTCATTCCACAGACCCATGAAACTGATGCTTTGCCAACTGCGCGCAATGCCGAGCCGTTGATACTGCCTGTGCAAAATACAACTCCAAACTTCCCGTTGTGAGGCGTGATGATCGCGCGCATGCCTATAGCCACACAGTTACGCCGGTCTCTTGTTGCTGTGGTAGGACACGGTATCTCGCACCTCAGGCCCTTGGTTCCCTATCGGGTAGAAGTCCGTGGTGTTGCCGGTAATTTCCAATTATTGTAGGGAAATAGTGCTTGTACAGGATAGTCCAGTGGACCCCCCAAAAAATGCCTGGAACATTAAACTTGGACGCTTCTCAATCTGCATGTTGCCTGACCATGTTCAACCATTCTTTCCTGCTTAGCTTGACCTTCTTTTGTGGGAAACTATGAAAATGAACCCCTTCCATCCAGAGATAGTTCGTTTTGTTGGCTTATTTCCTGGTGTCTGCAGAACAGCCTGGTACTTTGCTGTTGTAAACAAACATTTTGATGGTATAAGAAGCAATACAAGCAATGGATTATCAAGGTTTCTCTACCCTGTTCCAGTCTTTTATGAACTTCAATGTAACGTGATGTCTGCAACAGCTGGCTGTCCTACCTCTCGCAAAGTAATGAGGTCTTGCGTTGCGCGATCCTGGTGTTAAAATGGGTATTAAATACACTGCACCGGCGGTATTGGTAGCTAATTGAGCTATTTAAATAACAATATATGAACATTATTGGCACCTCAGCTGCCACAGGCTAGCTTGAACTGGACCAAGAAGTGATACTAGCACTTCCTACCAAAATGGAGCTGTACTTTCTTGTGTTGTTGTATTTGAATATAAACTGTATTTATCTTATACATATCAGACTTCCAGTTAGGAATTTAAAATTAATTCTATTTCGCAAATGCATTTATCATATTCATATAAAGCTTCCAATTGCAGTGTAATGATATAAAATAAACTCTTTTCACCATACACATTTCGAAAATTTGCTCTGTAAATTCACTGGATGAGCTTTAATGATTCTGTCGAGTAAGGTTAAATATCGTTTGTAAATTGTAATATGTCCCGCATACATGATTGTGATTTGTGTACAGTTACCAGTGGACGGACATCACCATTTTGAAGAAAATGATGTCAATATTCAACTTGTCTGGACTGTTAAGCTATACCTGGGAAAACATAGCCATAGCTGCTGCATATAGCCACGCTGGTACAGTATCGGTATCTACTATTGCTAGGTTCCAGGTGTCCGTTCTGCAAGCTACCAGGGTAAACAGTCGTCAACGTATTTTTAAAAGATGACTTACTGTCTTAACTTTAATCTGCCCTCTCTGTTGTGTCTGAGGCAGTTATCATCCGTTAGTTATAAATCCTAATGCAACACGGTACCACCAATTTCATGCATGCACACACGGTGAGTGCTATTTATAAACATGGTGCAAAGCTTTGTGGGAAAGGAAAATCACAGTGAAACGCGGCCACGTGTTTTCAGCATGCTTCCGGGTGTGCGTTCTCCAAGTTGCCAGGGCAAACGGTCATTTAAGTACTTTTAAAACACGACCTACTATCTTAGCTTTAATCTGCATGCATGCAGCATATATCATCGTTTTTGATGCTCTGGAATATTTTACAAAATATATAATTTTTTGGTTTCAGATAGTAGGTCCATGGTATCATTATTATGGATCCCCCATGATCTGCAAAGTATATACTTTTGGTTTCATATATAATGACCACCGCTCCCTTCCTCCCCCTCCCCCCTTCACCCCACCGACTCACCCAGATTGTTCCGTTTCTGTCCTCCTTTATAAACCATTGGGTGTGGAGTCCGCAGTTTTCAAAATGGCAGCAAAGTGCCGGTGAGCAGATTCAATATTTTGAAGAGGTAGTATCCAAAATATATGTGCGATTGGGGTTAAAGGAAGGTTAATTTTTCAAATAAATATAATGCGCAATATATATTCGGGCTTTTCCAGAGGGAGCATAACCTGAAAATGTAAATACACCGGAATACAAACATCAGTTGTAGCCAGCGGTGGGCCCCACAGTATGTATTTTCTATCAGCCATAGAAGTCGCCCTCGGGCTATAAATTTTGCAGCAGCACCAATAGGACCCGCGACGACCCCCTGGTGGGTGGAAGCTGGCGCTTGGGCGAGAAAGATGTCCCGATAGTGGATACAGGTCCAAAAAGAGCGGCAGGTTTTTATATAAGTTGTAATAAGCATTAGTGGACCAGTATCTAAATTGCAGTGGGGGGGGGGGGGCACACAACTAACTAGTATAATTGGTATAATTCTAACCAATAAACTTACATAAAAACATTTTTTGTGTCCCATTAACTGAGTATCAGATATATGTAAGCATTTTTAGTGTTACGGTGTTGTCTGTCGAAGACTTACATATTATGTGTATATAGACCCGCCATTGCCAAAGTTTACAAATTAACGCTTTTACTTATTTCGAATGTTTATTTAAAACCCTTGACATGAATATTTTTCATGCAAAAGGGCAAAATACACTTTTTGAAAGATATCGGAGTGGTAAAGTTCTGTACATTAAAAACAATAGATGTGGAATGCGACGGGGATTGTCGAGGTACCGAGTTTTAACATGCAACTTCTACGCCCCCCCCCCCCCCGCCCAACGCCAGATTCAGTAATACATGTCTTTTCTTCGCCTGTCATATTTACTTCATGTAATTATCAGATACGCTGTTAATTACAGAACAAGACTAGTTTCCATCAGACGTGCCTACAAGTGTACATTTACAACGAGAAAAGATCTGCTTGAAAGTAAACCTTTCTGTTTGTCTCCAAAACTCGGATTTATTTAAATGTTATAACTGTTGGTTGCGCCTTGTTAGATGCGCCGTCAGCACAGACCTGGATTGGAATGGAAATAGCAGCTCTTCTTATAAAAGCTTTGATGATAATCAACATTTAAACTTTTTAGCTGCTCCTTGCTAGCATAAATTAAAACAATTACAATTTGCTTATGTGCTTTATTGGATGTGCCTGCATCAACAACCTATAAATCGAAGTTCGAATGGCATATCTACCTGCAATAGTTTTGACGAAACTCATCGGTTCAACTTTTCAAGTGGGCCTAATTAGCATAACTGGAGTAATCTACAACTTCCGTTTTTTGTTTATGGGATGCGCCAACAGCACAAAACTATTAATTGCGGTTGGAATGGCATCTCTACTTTATTCTAAATTTTCAAATGGCCCCAATTTGCATGATTTTCAAATGTTCACTGCCCTTAATACAAAAGCAAGACTCTTTTCAAGGAGGTATAATCATGCCAAGTTTGCAGTTTCTATGAAGAAGAGTGTCCAACCGAAATATCGAACAGTTCTCTCGGAAATAGAGAGAGAGAGAGAGAGAGAGAGAGAGAGAGAGAGAGAGAGAGAGAGAGAGAGAGAGAGAGAGAGAGAGAGAGAGAGAGAGAGAGGGAGGGAGGGAGGGAGGGAAGGAAAGAAAGAAAGAAAGAAAGAAAGAAAGAAAGAAAGAAAGAAAGAAAGAAAGAAAGAAAGAAAGAAAGAAAGAAAGAACAGAATGTCTATGTTGGCATACAGGGAGTAAGATTACATAAACTATACACGTTTGTCAGCACAGACCCAAACGCTTGAGTGTATGTGCGTTACTGTTATGGCTTTATATGCATAACTCTTTGGGTTCGGCACAGGCATTGAATACCTGTCTGCCACATGGCACAGCGTAACTTGACTGAAACTGAAACAAGAGCCCCTGCCTGTCACATGCAATTGCAGTATTGCAAGGATGAAGAGCAAATGTGTGTTGGAGGCTTATCTGGCGAAAGATCTAAAATAAGATCCCAGATGCAGGTACATACACACAAGATTACAGTTTGTGGTACTATGATAACATTGGAACACTTCTGTGGATCGAGGCAATATCTTAATGCACACGCGTAATTTTGATCTGAGGGTTGGCCTAGTTTTGACTTGTAGAATGTTGAATTTCTAACTAAAGTTACCGTTCAAGTCACCGACGCCATCTCCGTCGGAATCCTGGAACGATCTGGGGTATATCTGATAGATAATTGATTTCTGCCACCAGAGGTTGTCACTTGGTTTGTTCTCCCCGTACACCAGGGAGCGCAGTCTTGGGTGGTACAGAACCGTTGGAAAGAGAGTTGCAAAAGTCGCTATTGCTAAGTACAGGAACACAATCAGAGGTCTGCTGAACGATCCCGGCACCGCTTGGGGCCTTCTTGGTGTTCTGCTATTGGCTGCGTTCTCTGAAGATCCCGCCTCCGGGCTGGTATGTCGCCGTCGTGCTGACATCAGTTTAAAACAATGTCGGATACTTCCCTGGGCACAAAGATGAGCACTTCCTCAGAAAGATGCAATGCCTATGTTCGAATGCATGGCATGCAACAACGCTTAACAACGCGTAAACTCCCCCCCTGTCGGTCTGAGCTATACAAGGGAAATATGCATCGAGCCAGATACAAGGTCCACATTCATTGATTTTGTGGTCCAATAACTGAATTAAATACTCCTCTCAAGAGATAAAGAGATAATGCTCGACGGGCATTGTTCAGGTTCAGATAACATTGGGACAAGGTGAATGAGGACACCGATGTGTGCACCACAGATAACCCTGTTTGAGCAACCTATTTGTGGCAAGTATAGGTCTGGACTCGCTTGTGTGATTACATGTCACCTTCGGGCCATGCCCCAGTCGCGCCTTTTTTTAAAACTTCTTTATTCGTCATGGTTTGATACCGCATGATATTGAAGACTCTGAACAGTTCTATGAGAGTCAGAAGGCCATCCGACAGCGCCCTGCCCACATGCCGACTGATTGCCAGCTCATGCCAATAAAAATTGGTGTATTATGTAATTGGGGCTTTTTCCTTACAAGGCAATAGCTCTTTTTGATGAGCATGCCATGATACATACACTGTATCAATAAATAATTACTAATGTTACTACATTGATACAAATTCAAATGCACACTTTTAATGTTCTTTTTCGCCTGTAACGAGTAACATGCTGTCTTCGTGCAGAGGCATTGAAAATTGTTTTCAGTATCACAGGTACTGCCGTTTACATTGTTTTGGGAATTGGTCCATAGTCATTCATGGTTTTTGAAATACAGGGGAACAAACTGTCTGCTAAACCAATTGGTTCTGATATTTTGGCAAGCAAACAGCGCATGAAATTTCAGCTGCACAGTTGCATATAATTTTGAATTATTAAAGTAAAAACGTACTTCCTTCAAAACAATGCTGTCCTTAACTGACATAAGTTGTATATTAGTGAAAACAAAACATCTTTCTACACATTTTGTTTATCTTTCTGCTGGATGTATAGCTTTATAGTTTAGGCCAAAATATTCGATGTAGTTTGCTTAATCATATAACAGCACCTGTTTCTCAAGATTGAAATCTTTCCCTCCTAGTGGTAGGGTGCGAAATATTATCCGCAAGACGGAAAAATGCAAAGCTGATATATTTTTACAAAAGAGCACATAGGTACACTCCACAATATTTGAGGAACATTGTACCAGATCCGGTTAGTCAACAAGTACGATCATGTTACACTTTTCCCGAAATCCATGCAAAAAACGATTATTTTAGGCTTTCCCTTTTTTCTTTCTCTTATTCAGCTATAGAATTAATTGCCTATGGTGATACTCGGAGAGCTGAAAGTCTTGGCGAGTTTAAATCTAAGCTTAAACGGAATTCTAAAGCAACTAAAGTTACCAAATATTTTTATATTGGAGATAGAAGATTGGCAATTGCACACGCACGGCTTCGTATGAAATGCGGTAATTTGAAAAGCGATCTTTTTAAGAGAGGACTAGTTGACTCCCCCGAATGCTCCTGTGGCAACGCAAATGAAAACTTTGTAAACTATTTTATGAATGTAACAGGCATAGTGTACCGAGGGATATTTACAAACGAAGGTCCTACCTATTGTATCTTTTACCGTTCGAACACTTTTATATGGCTCCAAACAGTGCAATGGCAAAGAAAACGAAATTGTATTTTTGGCTCTATATAATAAAAAAGAGCTACAGGAAGGCTTGGGGCAGTGATTTACAATTATACCATATATTACTTGATTCTGGCGGCTCATTCTTATGTGGTTATATGAATCAGCCTTATATATATATATATATATATATATATATATATATATATATATATATATATATATATATCAAATTCAATAACTTAATGTCATTTACTTAAGTCAGTACCCCATCTACTGCACGTACGTGCACACTGTCTTGGTTACATCCTTAATACTTTGTCTCGGCATTTTGCCATCCATATGTATTGTAATGTGATGTTAATATACTACTTTAACTGGTCTTTGTGATTACCTGGTGTGCAATGTCTTTTTATTTCTATGCTTTTATATGTACAATAAAGATTAATATAGGGCTTTGCCCTGTTTCCAAATTGTTTTTGTTTGTTTGTTTTCTGTAATAAATTATGTTTAAACCAATCTCTACCTCCTCTCTCCAAAAATGTATCTCATTCAATTATGTGATCGCTTTTTAAACTTTGCCTATTCTCAAACATGATAACTGATCATAAAATTATAGATAGGAAACTAATAACTGAAAATATAAAATTGATCCCAATATTTATGGTGTAAATTGATTACAAAACACTGGCATAATAAAAGTTACTCAATCAGGCGTAACTTTCATTATGGCAATTTTGTTTCCTAATCTGTTTGTGCTATGTCAATGTCATTACCCTGACAGATGTAAAGTAGACATCACTAAACATAAACGAAAAAAAATACTAACATTTTTTTTAATTAAGTGTGAGTAGCTTGCTGTCCCCCTCTCTGTATATATATATATATATATATATATATATATATAGAGAGAGAGAGAGAGAGAGAGAGAGAGATAGACAGATAGACAGACAGATAGATAGATAGATAGATAGATAGATAGATAGATAGATAGATAGATAGATAGATAGATAGATAGATAGATAGATAGATAGATAGATAGATAGATAGATACATAGATAGATAGATAGATAGATAGATAATGAATTATGCGTAAAAGTTGAGATACATGCTTGCATATACAAATGCATGGATAGCTAAGTTTGGATGGACGGATCCGTGGAAAGAGAATGTTTGGCTGCGCTTACATTAAATGTCAAGTTTTGCACGGTCAAATATTAAGTGTCAAACCGTTAAATGTAAATGCACCACTCTATGTTAATGCCTTAATCTCGAAGATTCAATACTGAATTCATCCCACCTTGGTGTGCATTAACGTATGCATGTGTAGC
The DNA here is from genome assembly GCA_964020975.1 of Hermodice carunculata. Classification (NCBI taxonomy): domain Eukaryota; kingdom Metazoa; phylum Annelida; class Polychaeta; order Eunicida; family Amphinomidae; genus Hermodice; species Hermodice carunculata. Next base: position 77,727,629 of record OZ026619.1, read on the forward strand.
TGTAGGACTGCATGGGTGGAAGTATGCAGATACAGTGCATGGACGCATGTTAATGGGTTGTATGGTGTAATTTACATTTAACGTTAACGTTAGTCGTCAAACTGTTATATGTAAATATTCTACAAAGTGTAAATGAACAGTCTGCTAACATTTGTATTCTTGAACTACATTTATATCAAATGCACATCTAAAAACAATTAGTTGAAGAGTACACCCACACCCATATATATATATATATATATATATATATATATATATATATATATATATATATATATATATATATATATTTACATATATATGTATGTATATATATGTATATATACATATCTATATGTACATGTATATACAGATATGATTATATATAAAGTAGATTTTCTGTGTTATGTGATTAATTTATCTGACAGATTCAGTTATCTGAAACATTTCAGGGAACAGATGGTCTCATTGTAATGAGGTTTCACTGTGTAAACTACAAATGTAGGTGAAGAAAATACTAACATTTTGGAATTAAACTGGAATGAGAGATGTATGAACAAGTGCTTGGAAGTTGGATGTATAGGGACATTTAGATTTTATGCAAGATGCTGCAACATTAAAAGGAAATGTACCTCTGATTGTAAAGGAACAAAATGCTCTTTTTTTCAGTTCTGCTGGCATACATGGCAGGGCTTGTAGCATCACTCACGTCCACGTGTCCTGCCGTGCATGTGCGAAGGTTTGATCGTAAACATGACATTGTTACCAGTTTCCCAGTTAACTTCATGTAAGTGTTAGGGCGTAGGAAGATTATAAGAAGGTTGGTCGACTTCGATAGTTGTGACACCTCCCTTACGATTATGTATTATGAGGGATGAAATGTGATAAATTTTAGAGTGTTGTGTTTTAAAGAATTTTCGTGAAACATCACGAAACTGGACAGGAATGTTGATCAGGAAAAAAAAGGGAAACTCACAGTAAAATTCAATGACGTCGTCTCTTGTAAACGGGGGATCTTAATTTCACTGAGTCGAAAAGACATCCAATTCAGTACCTTAGGAAACAAGAAGGTAATTGAAACCAAATGTACGTATTACAGACATGTATCGTATGAGAATGTTTGATGTTGCAAAACATAGGCATAACATTTCGGCTAGGCGATTCATGGCGAAGGTGGCTGGTTCGAGGCCCGGTCGTTCGTGGTCACAAAACTTACAAGTTTTCCGTGCTACTTTGAGGCTGGTGGACTCATATATGTACAGGAACCGATATGGGACAACTCCGAACACAGTGCTTGTGCTGGAATACATATAAAGAACTGGGCAGTGTCTATTATGGCATTAAGGCATATCTGCCTCCATTGAACCACTCTTTTTAAGAATGGGGATTTGGCACAGTTGGTATGTGCGTTTCCCATATTCGGCTAGGCGACTGGTGATGAAGGTTGCTGGTTCTAGACCCGGTCGTTCCGTGGTCACATAACATATGGTTCGCCTACCGTTTCAAGGTAACGGAACGAATTCATTTCAGAAAGGGACTTGTTTTTTATTGTGATTACATCTTTACTTCTGTGCATACATCCACTTGGCAAAAAAGGAAAATTTACAGACAGCAACCTATGACGTGTAAAGTCATGGTGGTGCCACTGGGGACATTAATTGGAACTAATGTAGGTATCAAAAGAAAATGAATTCGCCATATTCATAATAAATTGACATGCAACTACAAAATTTATCTTAAAGCACTATCATTTTGAGACATAACAAGAATTAATGAATATTGGGTCTTACTGATTCAGAACACACATTTCCGCAAATTTTTTGCGAAATTGTGTATGCTTACACAACAACTATTGGGAAACCAGATTCTAATAAGAAAACATTAGATCAAATGTTTTGCAGCATTCCTTTCAAACACAAAATCATTGACTCACTAAACATTCAGTCCCTTTTCAAATTGAAATTTGTTCGTAACATGATTCCCAAGGAGTGCAAAATAAAAGATCCCCACATCATTTCCTATAAATATGGCAACAATATTGGACAAAGTATCATGACTTACAAAAATTTTCTGCCTTTAATTACTCTTGAGGATATCGCAGCAAATCAAAATTGTGACTGTATGTCTAATAGTAAATATTCTAATTTTGTTGATGCACACCACAAACATGTATTTACAGGTACCATGGATATAATACAAAATTCAGGTTTAAAAGATATATTGAAAAAAGGTACAAAATTTCGGATATGTCCCAAGTTGAATATTGATAGTATTTTTCAGGATACATGTGATGCACTCGATTCCTACTGTATGAAATGGGCAAAAGAAGAAAAAAATGGAATTTCAGAAATTTGAAGGATGGTTATCAAACTTGAAGAGAGTCTTTAGAAATAGAATTTATCGTTACGGTTAATCTAAAACAGCCTAAAGTTTCTAAAGCAGTCAAAGAACTACAAGATAGATTTATAGGCACCAACATAGATAAGGCAGGTAGCAATTTTGGGATCATCTGCAAAAAATATTATCTGGATGTTTTGAAAAGGGAACTTGGTATAAACAATATTTCAGACATAAGAGGAAATGACGTTTATAAATTACACAACAATCCATTGATAATTTAATAGATGCACATAAAGATGAGATGAAAAGGAATTTTAATATCAAAATTTCTGAAGAGGACTCCTCTATTCCACTTTTGTTCAGGATACCCAAATTACATAAAAACCCTTTTAAATCTAGATTCATAGCTGGTGCATCAAAATGCACTACAAAGCAATTATCAAAAGAAGTAACATTGTGTTTGACTGCAATTGAAATCATTTTCGTAAATACTGTAATGCAATTTCTAGAAACTGTGAAATAAATTGTTTTTGGAGTATTAACAATTCTTCCGAGTTTGTATCTAAAATCAAAGATGTAAAGGAAAAAAATATCAAATGTTTTGATTTTTCTACACTGTACACAAATATACCAATAGATGAAGTCAAAAGTTCACTTTCAGAATTAATTAGCAAAATGTTCAAACATAATGGTAAACCATACGTAAATATTAATTCATATACAAAGAAAGCATATTGGTCACACAATACATATTAAAAAATTAACGTTAAATCTTACACTGTTGAAACTTTGATAGATGCTATAAAATTTCTCTTGGATAATACTTTTGTTCGATGCGGACCATTGGTTTTTCAACAAATAAAAGGCATTCCAATGGGTAGCAACTGCGCCCCTTTACTGGCAGATTTATATTTAACCTGGCTTGAATTTCAGTATATGAATAAGTTGATGAAAAAGGACTTTCAAATGGCTACAAAATTATCAAACAACGCAAGATATATTGATGACATTGCTTGCGTAAATGTACAAAATTTCAGTGAAATTGCTAAAGAAATTTACCCAAAAGATATCCCTTTGGAGGGTAACAATTCAGATGGTTTCAGAGATGTGTTTTTGGACTTGGATATTCAGGTCACTAATGACAGATTTTGTATTAAAGTCTATTACAAAATAGATGAGTTTAACTTTGAAGTGGTTAATTATCCTTTCCCGGACGGTAATATTTCGGAAACTATTGGATATAATACGTTTTTGTCACAGATTTTGAGATTTGGTCGTATTTGTTCTAAATTTCAGGACTTTGCATCTAGAACCAAATTTATTTACAATAAACTTGAGTCAAGAGGATTCAAAGATGTACTTTTGATCAAATATTTCTACAAATTTTGCTGTCAATATGCCGAGATGGTTAGAAAGTTTTGCTTCAATAATTTTAGAGATTTTAGACTTGCCTGTGTTGTTTATTTTATCTTTTGGCATCATTCTGTTTTAATGTTCACCTTTCAGACATTTTAGGCTAGCTTGTTTTCTGTTAGGTCAAACCCCCAGGGGCTATAGGTAGCAAGCAGCTACTGACGACAGTTACAAGCTTGCCTAATTGTACTCAAAATCCTGTTAAGAAAAATTGTTTTGATAACATGTTTTTTGACATAAATGCTAATGACTTTCATTCTTTTCTGACATGCCTAAATGCACGTTTACTCAAAATTGACAGTATTTTCTCAAATGTCACAAACCTGACACATTAAGTTGATACATTGACTCAGAGTTGGCAGTTAAATAGAGCTTAATTGTTTGAAGGGTAGGTGTCATCGCAGAGGTTGTTTTACATTTCTGGTGCAGGATGTCCATTGTTGCAGTCCTTGTTGGGATTTCCCTTGGTTTGTACAGGTGGTCTAGTTGCAACTGTTTATTTTACTATCACTGGGACTGAATATAAGGCCCCAGCTTGTTTCCACTTCAGTTATACACTGGCGGGTGGTTTAACTATGATAAGCTGTCCAGCCAGTAAGGGTACATATTGGTTCAGGGGTAAGTCAAATTGTTCTTATCTGAGCCTGTACTATACAAATTTAGTAATTATGGTTTGTTTGACAGGTGTTCTTCTTTTATAATGAAGCTCTGCATTTATACGCAAAACTTCACGTATTTACCTAATTCATCATTTGCCACGTCTTATTTATTCTTTATTATGTGGGTTGTCTTTGCTGAATATTTAGCTTAGACAAGGAGCCGCTACTCAGAGAGACATGTACGGGTAAAAGGCTCCAAAACATGTTGAGTAGTTACCCGCTGAAGACCCTTTAATTTATTTGGGCTGATACAGCCCATATCAAAATTTTACAGAGGAACGTGTGCAATATAGACAATTATAGTAATTCCATATGTATACAGGTTAGACAGGGACAGGTTAGCTTATGCAGAGTAAAGAGTTCGAACTGCAAAATAGGATATTGACTACTAGGAAGTGGTTCTGTGCAAAAAGACACAAATACAAACCAAATATATGTTGGGCCAATCACCAAATATTTTAAAATACTGGGGGACATTGATCTATATTTTAAGGTAATGAAGCATTTTTGTGAAGGGAACTAAATTTTAAAAAGGCATAACGCAAACCATAGTAGATGATCACCACGTGCAGAAGTTTGATATTGCATAGCATAAACGACCTTAACCTAGTTTCTCAAGGTAATGGAAAAATGCAATTCAATAAATGATGTCTTTTGTGATGGTCATGTGACTATGTTGCATCAGAGCATAGGGTTCATGCGCCTCTTGTTTAGTTACTTGAGATCACCATGGTTAAAAAGTTGATATGTGCTTGTCTATATCAACGAATGGATGCATGGTTGTATAAATGGATGGGTTGCATACCCCATATGCATGAAAATAACGCTTCATGTTAAGTTCCAACATTACGTCGTAAGACAAGGCAACTTCTTATTTTCACAGACAGAAACGGGGCTGATGTCATGTGTTAAATTAAAATCGACGTTTTCTGCAGTTCATCATGCACTTGGGTACGTCACAACTTAACGCTTAGTGTCAAGTCCAGTATATTTTGCGGGCCATGAAGCTGTCATAATTAAGATCGACGAATACTGCAACATCACTTGCTCATACATTTCTTTTGATTGTGTGTACATCCGCTGGTACATTTGATTGGAAAATGGTGCATGTAACTCTTGTGCACAAGGTCTGTGACATGACATGTCTAGTTACAGACAGCTCTCAACTGTTTGTGTTATGTATGAATATATATATATATATATATATATATATATATATATATATATATATATATATATATATATATATATATATATATATATATATCTTTTACAAGCTTGCTTAATTGTACTTGATATCTGATTAAGAAATAATATATTTTCATTGCATTCTCTTGGCTTAAATACAAATGACTTTCATTCTTTTCTGACTTGCCCTATAATCTTGCTGTTGATATCCAAAAATTATTCGAAAGCTTGGCTACAATAATTTACAGTTTTTAAGACTTGTCTGCTTTGCTACTTAACTTTATCTTTTGGCATCATTCTGTTTTAATGTTCACCTTTCAGACATTTTAGGCCAACTTGTTTTCTGTTCGGTCAAATCCCCAGGGGCTATAGGTAGCAATCAGCTACTGACGACAGTTATAAGCTTGCCTAATTGTACTTAAAATCCTAAGAAAAATTGTTTCGATAACATGTTTTTGGCATAAATGCTAATGACTTTCATTCTTTTCTGACATGCCTAAATGCACGTTTACTAAAATTAAAAAAAAAAATTCTCAAAATTGACAGTATTTTCTCAAATGTCACAAGCCTGACACATTTAGTTGATACATTGACTCAGGGTTGACCGTTAATAGAGCTTAATTGTTTGAGGGGTAGGTGTCATGATAGAGTTTGTTTTACATTTCTGGTGCAGGATGTCCATTGTTGTAGTCCTTGTTGGGATTTCCCTTGGTTTGTACAGGTGATCTAGCTGCAACTGTTATTTTGCTATCACTGGGACTGAATATAATGCCCCAGCTTGTTTCCACTTCAGTCATACACTGGCGGGTGGTTTAACTATGATAAAGCTAGAAAGGGTACATATTGGTTCAGGGGTAAGTCAAATTGTTACTTATCTGAACTTGTACTATACAAATTTAGTAATTATGGCTTGTTTGACAGGTATTCTTCTTTTATAGTGAAGCTCTGCTTATTTATTCTTTATTATATGGGTTGCCTTTGCTCAATATTTAGCTTAGACAAGGAGCCGCTGCTCAGACAGACATGTACGGGTGAAAGGCCCCGAAACAAGTTGAGTAGTTACCCGCTGAAGACCCATTCATTTATTTGGGCTGATACAGCCTATGTCAAATTTTACAAAGGAACGTGTGCAATATGGACAATAGTAATTCCATATGTATTTAGGTTAGACAGGGACAGGTTAGCTAATGGGGAGTTCGGACTGCCGAATAGGAATATGATTATTATGGAATTGGTTCTGGGCAAAATGACACAAATACAATATATATATATATGTATATGTATGTATATATATGTATATATATATATATATAGAGAGA